>WEKY01008187.1:836536-928669 GCA_013390045.1 Picathartes gymnocephalus
CTTTTTTCCCTTTTTTTTTTCTTTTTTTTTTTTTTCATTTTTAATTTTTGTCTTGCCCCTCCCGGCCTCCTCCGCGGAGAGAGGGGTGTGCTCGGGCTCCTCTGCTGCGGGCGAGGGTCTATGGTGATAGCACGGGGGTGGTGAGGGCTGAGGAGGGGTCTCGCCGCCGCCCCCGCCGCCGCTGAGGAAGAGGAGAGGGAGGAGGAAGAGGCGAGGCACGGCACCATTTGCTGCTCCCTGCCCCAGCCATGGAGAACGCGCACACAAAGACTGTGGAGGAAGTTTTGGCTTATTTCGGCGTCAACGAGAGCACAGGGCTCAGCCTCGAGCAAGTGAAGAAGCTGAAGGAGAAATGGGGCTCCAACGGTAGGTGAGGCGGCCCCGCCGCGGGGATGCTGCCGCCGGCGCTCGCTCTCGTCCCCCTCTGCTCTCTTTCCCAGCCCTCTCTCCTCTCCCTCATCCTTGCCGGGGCCCTGTGCGAGGCCTAACGCGTGTGCACTGGCAAAGCCGGCATCTCTTCCAGGACCCGGAATAGGAGCGAGGGAGAGAAGATGGCTGACTTGAACTCCACCTCGTGGGTTTCTTTCAATCCCGAGCTCGCAGGGCTGCTCTGGGGAGGAGGGTGTCACCTCCGTTCTTTTTTACCGTAACGGTGGGAAACCTCCTTCCATGCTGAAAATGAAGCGCTTTGGGGTTTAGGATGTGCTTTTTTTTTTTTTTTTTTTTTTCTTTTTTGTGCTCGTCTTGACCTTCATTTTCCCCAGCTTTTTAGCGCCTTTCAGCCCCGTATTTTATATTCTTCCCTCCACTCGGGACACAAAATTCAGTCGATTTTTTTAATCCTCACTGCTTGGCTGTCCTAGTCCCTTCCGAACTCCCTTGCCGTTGTGTAAAAATGAAAATCTACGAGATTGCACGGTGGAGGTGGTTTTTTAGCTTTAACGTTGCTTTTATGCCTCTTGGATTACTAAATCTAGTTGCAGGGACGTAAAGGGGAGAGCAGAAATAAGAACATACCCTTAAAATGGAGGAAAGAATCTCAAATATTTTGAAGCCAGTTTGATGGTTTGTGTTTTTTTTGAAGTGAATGTGGAGGAAAAGCTTTGTCAGAAAGCATTTGAAAAGCGTTTTGAGCCTTTGACCCTTTGTGTGCAGCAACAGCAGAAGTCCCACAGCTGGCTGGAGTGATGACTTGGCTGAATTATAACCCTTGGCACATTCCCGCGAACCTTTGTGTGTCTTAAAATGCAAAACTCTCAGGCCCATTCACGTACTCTGGTGAAAAGAGCCGCCTCAGTGGGGCTTTCAGTGTGTCTGTCAAATCCAACCCGGCTGAGCATGCAATTCAGGAAGAATACCTGGTGTAGATGCCTGATAATGCTCTAATGTGTTTCTTCGATGATTTCTTTTCTTTGACATGCTTCCTGGAAAAATCTTCCACTGACAGAGCTACCAGCAGAGGAAGGTGAGCATGGTTATGAAATCTTCTGTTAATTCTTGTTGATAATTCATTTTTTTAAATGTGCATGACTCAATGGCTTTGTTACATATTGCAGGGAAAACCTTACTCGAGCTTGTGATTGAACAATTTGAAGACTTACTAGTTAGAATTTTGTTGCTGGCCGCTTGCATATCTTTTGTAAGTATGATTTTTTTTTTTTTTTATTATTTCTTAGGGTTCTGTATGGCAGAGTGACATATTCCAATGTATATGAACTGTACATACTGAAATTATTCTTTCTTGCTGGATAGATGCAAGATTGCTGTCTCTTAAATTAGTTCCTTGTGACGGGGTTTCGGTGTGCTAGCCAACAAAAATTTCAGGGAGTCTTTCATTGCATGAGTCATAAGTACATAACTACGCTAGACAGGTATGTTAAAAAGTGCTTCTCATTCAGCCCAGTTTGCTTATTTGAGGTGGGATTTCCCAATGCTGCTGTTGGCTTTGAAAACTAACCTTGAGTAAGTAAGCGTTTAACTGGACATTCTTTTTGCCTTTGGGTTAATCTTTATCAAGCTCGATGTACAATCATTGGAAGACATTTTTGGATGCAATGCAGACTGTAAATAGAATCTACATGGCGAATATTCCAGTTGCCTTCCCTTCCTGATAATAGCAAGGTGACAGTTGTTGCTTTTGACAGTGACAAGAATGTTGACGGCTGTGATGGCACCATTGTTGACCAAATTTGGTAACTGACCTTTGGATAGTCAAGTCATTAAATGGACATCTTGCTTTGCATACAGGACTAAAAGAACAAGAACATTTTTAACTTTTTTTTTTTTTTTCTTAAAAAAAGCATGATTAGGCAATCTTCTTACGTTATGTGTAAAGGGTATGTGCTTGCTGAAAAACTGGAAAACGGAGTGAAGACTCAGAGAAGGAAGGTGAAGGCTGTATTTCTTGGGGAGCTGGACAACAGAAACAAAAGCTTGCAGAATATTAAATTGTTTAGGCAGGGAGTAAAAGTTTACAGTAGACTTTGCCCTGGAGTTGTAATTAACTACTTGAAAAAAAATAAATGCTGCAGCTCTTGGGGGGAGTGGAAATTGTGGTGACTCTTTAGCTAAGGGCAAGCTAATTAGGATGGGCAGAGGAGAATGTGCTCTGGAGCTGTTGTGTGTGGTGGGGGAAGGGTTGCCCTGGTGCTGCAGTTTGTGCTGTGCTGGGGATCTGCTCTCCCACACCAACACCTTCCAAAGGACTCTGCCTTTGGGTCTGTAATTCGTCAGTACCAGCTGAGCAGTGACTGGTGACATCAATCTTGACCATGGAGACAGATGTGCTTCACTCACTCCTCTGTTTCCTGGAGAGGAAGTCAGGCTGGCTATTGAAAACTGAATAAACAGTCATTCAAAAGCTTTTTTCTTCCCCCACCTCCTATGTCCCCTTTTCCTCATAGAGGGTGAGAAGGGGATGTCTTTTTGTTCCTGAAAAGTCAGTGTTTCTGTCATCTCATGAGACAAATGACAACACAGAAGTTTCTTAGCCTTCCATGCCAAAGTACATTAGTTGTTTTTATTATAAACAAGTAAGTGAAAAATCAGATTCACCAAACTAAAGCTTTCATTGCTGAGTCTGAGACCAAACTGACAGAGGTCACAGAACATACACTGCTGAGTCCTCTTGGAAAACTTGATTAGTAGCTGAATTCAGTTGTTTTTTTCAGTATGATTAATTTTCCTATCTAATTAAGAGGAGACTGTAGTCTAATAGAGTGTGGGATAGATCTGGGTTCTCTGCTTCTGTGCAGCTGACATGGTACATGACCTTGGGCTACTGCTCTGCCTTTTCTGTCTCCTATTTTAGAGTTACAGAGGCGCACTAAATTGATGTTAGAAGTAAAGATTTTTCTCTGATGAAAAGTAAAAAAACCCGAGATATATTTTAATTTTGGTACTTAAAAGCTCTTCCCCTTTGTGTTTGTTTCTGGTGTTTTCTTTGCTCAGAAGGTGATCATGTTTGTTTTTCTTAGGTTTTAACACTTTCTTGATGAAAGCATAATACAGACTTTTGTAGTAGCTGTAAAGCACCGTTGGATATATTGATACAAGGATTGCATTACTGCAAAAATAGGATGTAATTACACCACCTAAATTCTGGTGTTCTTGACCAGCTGTACATTGTCAGTTTAGAAAAATTAAGATTCAGGTATGAGAGAGAGGATCTCAAAGTAGATATATAATTCTTTTGTGTTGAGGGAGTTTTTATGGTGGTTATGTTGCAATCATAAATCATATTAGTTTATTGCTGTTAGAACTGCCTGCACAGTAACACTCATCTGTAGCACTGAGACCTGCATGAAGTTTTGTGCAGAAACATCCCTTCTTACACAGAGTATAAACTTGTGTTCAGAGTGCCTCTTGTGCCCTCTGCTCCCACGCTGCCTGTCAGGTACGTGTCAGTAAAATAACTCAGAGCAGCAGCTCAATCTGTGTCAGCCAGGCTGATTGCTGTGTGTTCCTGGGCTGTGGATCCTGTGTCCTACATTCCAGGTCAGAACTGCTGTTAGAGATGTGCCTGGTTAGTGAAAGCCCTATGGCTTTTGGAGAGAAACACTATAAATAATTTCTGCTGGTGAGTAAATGGATCTGTGAATAGACTTGTCTTGGTCTTGTGTTGGATCCGTGAAGCCTCTGCCAGAAGTAAACCCGTGGAGTGTATTCCTGGCTTTTAATTCTTGTTACTTGTGTAAGCATGTGCTGAGATCTACAGTGTTTACTGGAAAGAACAGCTTGCTTTGCTGTATAAATGATTTTGACAGGTTGCAAAACGTTGACTGCATCTGATGTGGAATAATTCCTTGTTAAAGTGTGGATGCTTTAAGCAGTGGTGTGTGCTGAACTCTGCAGTCTGAGCTCTGCATCACTCAGTGGATTTCCTTCTACAAGGTGCAACGTAGGCTGTAAACCCTCCAAAACTTGAAGTATTTATACAGTGTCCTAAGAGCATTCCCTCCCCTCAATTATTCCTTTGATTCCTAAGCTGACTGAGAGGTGAATGTCCTGGGAATGTTTTCTAGTAGTAGATGATATCTGTGTTTAGATTAAAGCAATACATTGTGCTTTGGCCCAGAGATTGTTCTAGCCTGTAAATTAGCATGAGGATAACCTAGCTTGTGGTGAAAGGTGAGCAAAGGTCCTCTTGGAGGAAGTACCAATGTTACGGGCTTTGCCCTGAAATCACCCCAAAAGCTACCTGTTAAGGTCAGCAGCAGTGAGTGTGTGGCACAAGATAAGGGTTGCTGTACAACATGACACTGACATGCTTTTAGCTAAACTTAGATTGCTCATTAGCACGAGGGTAGGGGTGATAAAAATGTGAGAAGTCACTGTGATTCCATTTTGTGTTGTAAAAATTAAACTGTGGGTGACTGGTATCTTTTTTTTTTTCCCCACTTATTGCTCTAATAAACAATGTATTTATTTTCAGAAATACAGGGTAACATCTGATGGGTGCTTGCAATCTGTTAACTCAGTAACATTATTAATTTTGGGCTTATACATGTGGTCAAGATGTCTTGGTTTGTGTTTGAGATTTTTTCCCCCCTGATCTCCTTGTGTAGCAGACAAAATCTCTACTGAATCATGGAACTAAAACTGGGAGGTTTTTCTTCAATGTTTCCTGGTGTTCCATATAACTGACATGAATGGAACAGGACTACTGAAATAGTTTGCATCTACTTAATTTTAAGCTAATTTGTATTGAAAAGAGAAATCACTAAAAGAGGATTTTCCGAGCAGTAGTTGATACTCTGTGCAAAATATACTAAAACTTAAATCACAGTATCCTGTGAGAAGAAAACTCTTCAAAGCAGTCCATACGTTTTAGATGACCTGCTTTAATTAATTCAGGGCTTCTTTTTGTTGGGATGAGATTTTACCTCTCCCATCTTGCTTCTAAGTTTCCACTGTTAAATCGAAAACCAAACAAAAATCCCTGTTAGGTTGCTGACAACAAAGTGTTTACTTTTCCTCTGTTAGTGGTGAGCAGGTACAGCCTGCTGGGCAACACAATTCTACCACGAAACTCCCATTCTCCAATTCTATTGTTGTTACTTAATGATACATAATCATCTGAGGTAATTTGTCTCCATAACTTCCCTGACAATAGAGATCCTTCACTTGTAGAAATGGAAAAAGCTGTGAGGGCATTTGTGCTGTTTCAGCTGCTTCCATCAGTGCTCAGCTCGTTGCTGGCCCACTTTGGCATCTTACCTCTGCCCCCTTTTTACAAATAACCATTGAAAACTGAGTGCTATTTGCCTCTCATTGTGGATGTTTTGCCTCAGTGTCCTGCAGGTTCAGCCCATTAGGCTTTGTTTAAAATAGGCTCTGCAAGCCATTACTCCGGCAGCCCTAAAGCAAATATGCTGAATGAAAGTTGTCCTTTAAGCTGCTTATGTTGGCTGTTGATACAGGGCTTTTATGTCTTGCTATTATTTCCCATATATTTTTAGGCTTGCATTTCTCTTGAGCAATTATCTTATTCTTTTCTTACTTTTTCTACTGTTTCTTAAATACATGGTGACTTTACCTATTGACAATACTGCCTGGCCAGTGCATTGGAGATCAATGACCTGGAAATGAAGCTGTTCTACATGTGGGTCTTAAAGTGATTAGGGCTGAAACATGGTGGGGCCCTTCTGAGTAGAAATTTTAAAAAATGAGATCTCTCCCTGTAAACCTCTCCAGGGTCTTAAAAGTGTGCTAGTGGAAACTTTCTGCCAAGGACTCAGTGACTTGGACAAGAATTGTCTAGTCTTTACCAGGCCTCGGTATATGGTCTGTTGTTACTAAAAATGCAGAGTTAAATATTTGTTATTACTTGTTCTACTTCCTCTTTGTTTTTCTTGGCTCTGTTTTGGTTTTTTTTTTTACTTCAGGCTGCTATCAAATAATAAACCTGATCTGTTACAGAATGTGTTGTGTATCACCAATGTCCTAAATGGAGTGTTAATATAGCTGTGGTCTGCTATAGCAAGACCAAGAATTGGCAATATATCTGGTTATTTTATGTCTATATTTACTAAATTGTTCTAGAACTAGAGCTTGGGTTGTTCTGCTGATAGTAACTCTTTAGAAACTTCTGGAGGGAGAAATGTGTATTGCTGGTTTCCAGGGTTAACTACATACTTCATTTCAGTCTTGTCACAGATTTGATGATTTCACCAAAAAAACAGCAGTGAACGTTTAAATCGTCAGACTCTATACTCTCAGGATCTCTAATTTGAGTTCATCTGCTTTTTACTGAAAGAAAAGATCCCTTGAAAACTTAATTTTGGCTCTCCTTGACATACTTGGATCTTGTTGTCCTTGTAGCTCCTTTCCTTACCTCTGGAAGTTGCAACCTTTTTCAATGTTATTTTACAACACACATGGTCCTAAATTGGTAAAGATTCTGGTTTAACGTCATGTAAAGCAGATGTTTTATTCCAGTTAACCTTGTAGGTGCCTGCTCAGATAAGCACATCACAATGTAATTGAATTTATTTGCTTTGTTTGGAAGCAAAGTGGGCTCTACAGAATTCCAATAAAAAAAGAGAGGGAAGGAACAGATTCTGATGGAAGCGGGTGACCTTGTGTGCGCTGAGAGATCTGGAAATGCCCTGTTGGGCTCTCCTGTAACTCCGTGGGCAGTGCTGGTGCAGAGGGGAGGCTGCCCATGGCACAGGGATAGGTGTGGGCTGAGCACAGACAGCAGGGCCTGTCCCACTGTCCCAGCAGGGCAAAGGGCAGGAGCTTTTCCAGGGATTGGAGAGGGTGGTGTGGGAGGAGGGAAGAAACACCAAGGTATGGAGAGATCCCAACTAAATCTGTTCTGCAGGGGGATTACACAGACTCTTGAAGTGTTGTGTTGCCAGTTGGAATGTTGCAGTCGTATTAATCACAATGTGGATCTTACAAGTTTATCCCTTTGTAATAAAAATTTGTGCCTGCATTGGATTTGCTCAACAGTCTGTTTTCTGCTTGAGGCTTTCATGCTGCTGCTCCTTCCTTTTGACATCCTGGAGTGTCTCACAATTGAGCAATAGCTCGGAGCAGCATGTTGGTGGAATCATGGGCTTGCTTTAGTAACAGTTTGCTCGCTGCAGTCTTCCAGTGATTCAGAGTGCTGTTGCCTGACTACCAGCCCTAATTATCTCAACACGTTGTTCCTATTTACTGTCACTTTCCAGGCTTCCTGTTGCTCAACATGTTGATGAAAACGCTCTTCCTCTCTGGTCACGTTAACTTGACTTTTCATCAGTGACTCCAGCACTCTGCAGAGGCCCTGACATGTTCAAGTCAAGTGAATGACAGATGCCTAAAACTGGAGTGCACTTTTAAAACAAATGAATTTAAATAAAATCTATGTGGAGCCTTTTATGCAAGTCCTCAGGGTTGATTTACTTTTTAAAAGCCGATTTTGAGTTTTATCAGCTACTTGGTTCCAAATCCAGCTGCAGATATAACTATACTATTCACATAAATGCTTCAATAAGACACTACTTGTATTTAAATAAGTAGATGCTTATTTTTCATATCTGCTCACCGAAAACTTGTAAAGCTGTTTTCATTTGTGTGGCTAAGTTGCTGGTAAAGGGCAATTAACTTGCTTAAAATTCAGATTTTGGCAAGGTTTTAGTGTTTTAAGTGGTCAAACTAATCTGTGTCCTGTTTTATATAGTAATGAAATAATTTTTTTTCATTGTCATAACTGTTGTCACAACTTCTGCTTTCACTTCTGAAGCAACAGTAGCAATTGTTTCCCAGATAAATAGCTTACTCCTTTAAAAGAAGAGTGGCCTCTAAAATGAACTTTGTACTACTTTAGTAAAGATTCTTTTTCTCCTTTTCCATTGCGTTTTGCCAACTCATTCATGAATTACAAAACTACAAACTTGGTAGATTGAGGGGTTTCCAAAAGTGCTGAAGTCTAAGCAGTTGAAACTTAGCAGGCATAAAGTTTGCAAGGTGTCTGTGTCAATCAGGTATTTAAATCACTGTGTTTCTCTTCCAGGTCCTGGCCTGGTTTGAAGAAGGTGAAGAAACAATCACAGCATTTGTAGAGCCTTTTGTAATCTTACTTATATTAGTAGCCAATGCAATTGTGGGAGTGTGGCAGGTATGCAGAGACTTGTACAGCATCAAATCACAAATGTTTTGGGATTTCATGGTTTAAGAGGAAGCGCTGTACCCTGTAGTGTCGGGTGTTCCTACAAAGCAAGTAGGATGTGTGCTAGCTTTGGATTTCTGAGAGTCAGCAAACTGTAAAGCTTCTCAACAGAAAGTGTTGACTTAAAGGTAAAATGAAAGCTTCAGAAGTGTTGCCAGAAAGGCAAAATGCCCATCAGTGTGTTTGGCCACACACTGCTGAACACATGGACGAGACAGGCCAGAATAAAGGCCTGAATTCAGGCAATAAATCAGGCCTTGCAAAACTAAGAACAATTGGAGTGGTTTGCCTGGGGTTTTTTCCCAACTAAGGAACAAAGGATGCAGCACTTGTAATCTTGTTTCTTGTCTGTTTCCTCTTGAGATAATTGCTGCATTTTAGTAAATTATTAATACAGTATTAATTCTCCCTGTTCAATCACTATAGTACCTGTTAAGTGTACATCCAAAGTCTGCATGACTGTCAAAAGGCACAAGTTTCTTCTGAAAACATCTAAATACCATGAAACTTTTCCTACACTGTCAGCTGTGACATTCATTTGATGCCTTTTTATAAATCATATAGACAGTAATATCACAATATGAAATAACACTTCATGAGATGCCAAAGCAAAAATGTTCCTATCACTTTAGTTTGCTAATTTGATCACTTTAGACAGTGGATGTTTTGTTAGAGGGTTTTTTTCTGCAGATAAAACATGTTCTAGGATTTTTATGGTAATTTCTTTATATGATTGGTTTTGCTGGGTTTTTTTTTTTAAGGGAGGGTGCTAACATGACATAATTATGTGCTCTCTTAGTGCATGAGGCCTCATGCTTATAAAAAAAGGCAAACTGGTCAAAATAACAGAAATTAAGAGGAGCCCTGTTAACAGGTTACAACATATTGAGAGGACACTGCATGCTGGAAGAAGTGGCCTTGAGTGACATTGCTGCACATTCCTGTGCTCTGCTTTGTGCTGTCCCAAGTGAGCTGGCTGAAGAGTATTTCCTCAAAATTCAGTTTTTAACAGTACCCTGCTTGCTGCACAGCCTGCTGGAGCAGGTGTGGAGGGAAGCGATAATGTTGGTCAAGGGGTGACAACATTGCCCCCTTAAATGACATTTTATATTCAAGTCTTCATAAAGTAATTGTGCAGGAGTTAATGTTTAACTTCAAACTCTTGAGTTGCAGTTCTGCAAGTACTAATTTTAAGCATGAAATGGAAGGTAAAGCTGTCTGTATAGTTTGAGGACTTTTCTTGTGTAGTTGTTTCCCTGTTGTAGGAAATAATCAGAGTTTTTTCAGATGTTAGAGTATGCAGAGAATACCTGTATGGATATTTCTACATGCATGGAACTTCATTGTGAAAGACAATGGCTGCACAGATGAAGTGACTCATTCACTTGTTCCAATGGGCATGGAAAATCAGCCACAGTATACAGTCTCCACCCATCAATGTATCTGTTCCTACAGGTACCAGATGTGAGCACTGAGTCACAGCCGTGGCTCTGCCACCCTCAGCCTTTCCTCTCACGTGCACCTTTCCCCAGGAGCCACCTGCCAGTGCTTCAGTGCCTGTAGGATAGGCTGGCTACCATAACTTCAGGCAAACTGCAGCAAAAACTCAGTTCCGTGCACTGAGCTGGCTGAACGAGCTGAATCACAGAATTGTTGAGGGTGGAAAAGATCTTTGAGATCATCAAGTCACACCAGCACTGCCAAGGCCACCATGAAACCATGTCCCTGAGGGCCACACGTGCATCTTTTAGATACCTGCGGGCATGGTGATTAATCCACTTTCCTGTGCAGCCTGTTTTGGATGCTTGACAACCATTTCTGTGAAGAAATTGTTGCTAATATCCATTCAAAATTTCTCCTGGTGCAACTTGGATGTTTATGTCCTTCTTGTCACGAGGGGCCCAAAACTGCCTCCAGAACTGGAGGTGCCTCAGCAGTGCCCAGCTCAGGGGATGGGCACTGCTCTGATCTTACTGGCTGCACTATTTCTGGTACAAGTCAGGTGCCATTGACCTTCTTGGCCACCTGGATCATCATGTTTTATTTTTATTTCTCCTTTTTGAAGGAAAAATTCTGTTGAAGTAGCCTTCCTTTTGTGGGACTTCAAGGTTTTGCCTAACAGTGACTCATAGTTCACAGAAAAGCAGTGTTGGTGTTATAGTGCTGAGGAGCAGAATTAATTTACCTGGTGGAACACGAGGCTGGTATTATTTACAGCTTTATGGGTTTGTGTGGTATCTGCACTGCCAGACCCTGAGCTGTGCCATATAAATGTTAGTTCCTCAGGGCAGTTTTGGTAACACTCATTTTCAGCTGCACTGTTACATGGAACTGCTGAGTTCCTCAGCATTTGAATTTCTGATGGTTTTGTTTCTGCTTTGACATGCAGGAGGAATTTTCTGTTATCTGGAAAGGCTGATGTATATTTGAAGGGCAGATGTTCTAAAACTCTGTGCGCTCTACCATTATCTATAATTATCAGGGCTAAGTGACGTTTGTTCTTGTCAATAGGCAGGGAAATGGAAAATAAGTTCTTTCTCCAAGAGCTGGAGAAGGAGCACTGATAAGCTGCTGGTTTCTGCAGTTGTTCTTTATCCAGGTGGCATCACAAGACTGATACCAGTCTCTGCTAGTGCTCAGTGAGAAGACTGCAGCTGAGATAGGAAACTGTTAGTGGAAATCAAAATGTTTTCCTGTGTGGCGATTCATCCAAGTTTGTAAATTATTTAGAGGTTCTGGGGAGGTTTCTACTGTATGCTTTAATTTTACTTCAGCATGACTTGATTTACTGAAACAAGGTTGGTAATAAGTTGGCTTCATTGTAACTTGATCTTTGATTTGTGTCAGTAAATGAAATACAACAGTGCTGGTCCACTCCAGGCTGAGTGTGAGCTGCTCCAGCCAAGGTACAGCCAACACCTACATCCACGAGACTTAATTCTGCTAAGTGCTTTTTTTTTGTCAAAAATCATCCACATGTAACATGGAACTCTTTGTGTGGTCTCCCTGCAACAACACAGTGGATATTCTTGATGGAAAATGCTGCAGGGTTTAAATAAACAATTTCTTTGTTCTAAAGGCCCACAAACACCTGAATTACACTCCAATGATTTCCAGTCAGCAACCTCGTAAGGGGAGGGGACACGAAATGTTCTGTATGAAGAAATATAGCTGAGCTGAGTTGGTAGCATTCATATGATAATGCTTTTGAAAAATTGGATCTGACAGGCTTATTTTTCCTTGAGGGCTTTCAGAATTACACATTTTTTGCTGTCTTTTAGGAAAGAAATGCTGAAAATGCTATTGAAGCTCTTAAAGAATATGAACCAGAGATGGGCAAAGTGTATCGACAAGACCGAAAAAGTGTCCAGAGGATTAAAGCAAGAGACATTGTCCCAGGTGACATCGTGGAAGTGGCAGGTAAGACCCATCATGTGGTGCATACATGCATTAGCATATTAATGTAAAATCGTTGTAGGGCTTTCTCTTAATGATTTGAGGCTCTGGGGGGAGTTTTCAAAGACTCCTAAGGATATGTTTCACTTAAGAACAGTCTTGTTCCTGTTCATCTGTAATTACCTTAAATGTGCGTTTGTACGGAGGGGATTGTTTTTTAAATTGCCACTTAGTTTAATTGGTAGGGCTAAAAGCAAAGCATTTTAATTGGAATTGTGGTTTTAACACTTGTCATGAATTTAAAATTTTGTTTTCTGGTGTCTGATTTCAGAGTGTCTTAAAACTTGTCTGCTTTTCTGTTACAAAATAGATGTTTGTTCCTGGTTTTTGAATGTCTTCTGATTTCTTAGGTTTGGGAGCGCAGAGATTTTTTTTTGGTCACGCTCTGTTATTTCATCTGAATGTGTTTCTCCAAGTCTTAGACTTCTAGTAGCAGTGCCTTTGAACTTCTTTTCACAAGTATCTTCTGTCCTTTCAGCTAGTATAACTGGCATGTGACCTCACTGTTTTTCTCATCTTTCATAAATCTTTATTGCTTCTTTTGACAATTTGCTGCATAGATCTCAAATACATGAGCTATGCAGAGTAGAACTCCCTGTTCCTCTGGGTAAGCTTTTGAAGTGCCAGTCTTAAAAACCTGGACTTTTGCCTAGAGCTTTCTAATATCTTAGTTTTGCTCTAAAAGGTGTGTCTTTGTTTGGAAGGAGTGCAAAAATAGAAGGGTTTTATAGTTTTAGCTAAAACTCTTATCATTTTGGTGATAATGCCATAGTCATAACTTTCTCTCTAAACTGGGCTTGACTGTTCCTTCCCAGATAAAACTAGGTGGCTCTTGCTAAGTGTCAAGAGTGTTGCATGCTCAGATTTTGTAGGTCATCATCAACTGTTAACTGAGTGATGGTTCCTTTGGGAACAATTCAGGGTGTACATCAAACTTACTTTGCACTAGTGTCACTTTGATTTTAGAGCTGGTAGCTGTCTCAAGAGGAGATAAATATATACCCTTAAACTTGACTATCTCCTGTTTCAATTAGCAGGCAAAGAGAGTGTGCACTCAGAATGAAGTTGGTGTTGGCTGCCTGCCCAGCTTTCATTCCTTGAGAAACTTTAACGTTGGCTGAGCCCTGTCTCAAGCCCCTGTTTTGTGCACAGGATGATTCAGCTACAAGTCCAAATCCAAGGAGGTGATAGCAGAAATGGAGGGTGAGCTGTGATGCCTCGTCCCTGGCTGTGCTCTGTGCCGCACTGCTCCTGCTCTGCACGGCCTGCTCTGTGGCTGCTGTATTTGATGTGTCCTTTTGAGGCAAACAGAACTGTATCAATTACAGACCCTGCAGCAGATGTCTGGGCCAAATCCTTATCCTGTTTTTAAATGTCAGCAATGGAATGGTGGTTTTGGAAGGAGTTTTCACCATGGGAATACACTCGGGTTGTGGGTTTTGGTACTTTAAGGCAGTATTGGTGGAATTGTGAGTTGATGACTGTGTGTTTTGCGCTGGTTTGGGGTATCACTGAGGAGAAATGCAGGATTTCAGTGTTCTGCCAGGTGTCTAGAGCACAGAACACTCTCTCCTTGATTCATTGCCGTTTCAGAAGAGGTACAGATTGTGTTTTCATCTTCAAATTTAGCTTTGCCTTTATTCTGTATGAGAACACCTGGGGGATGTGTGGGCTTTTACTTACCTGCTGTATATTGTCAGTACCAATAAAATCAATTACTCTGTTTAAAAAGCCTATGTCTGAGGGAGAAAAACGAGCTGGGAATAACCAATGTGCCTGTAATACCAGGCTGCCTTTAACAAGCACAGTGTCCTCTTTATCATAGGGTTACTATTGCATTATTTTGAAATCTCCATGTAGAGCAATGGCTGATAGTCCAGCATATGTAGAATTGATTTTTTTTTTTCAATAAGGATATGCTTAAGCTGGTATGCTGATGTAGAACCCAAAAAATATCCAAGTTTTATGACTGTCCTTTAAGATAGATGGTCTGGCTTGTTGATGGATTGTAGAGGCTTTTCTGGGTAAAATGCTGACTTTAACTGGTGGGTCAAACAATGCACTTAAATTACCTTCCTCGAAGCTGCAGTTGGTTGTAAGTCATGTGGATGTTTAATAGAGAAATAAGTGCTTCTGTGTAACACAACTTCTAATACCAAAATAATAAATTCTTGTAGCTAGACAATGATGAAGTTTTAATTGTAATCAAACTGAAAAAAGCCACAGAGCAAGTAGAGAAGAGCCAATAAATGTACCATGTCCCAGCTTTGGTGTCAAGACCTGGAGGTGAGAGAGACTCTCTGCATGCCTGTGCCTCAAGTGCAGGAGGACTGTGATGGCCTTTGACATGGTGTTTGCAAAAAGATGGCCATGTAGGGAAGTGACAGAGCCCTTCATGCTGGGATACATATCTGGCTATGGAATTCCTGGCAAAAGGCCAACAGCATTTGTGTGTCCAGGGAAATATCTTTCAACCCGGTGGCATAAACAACCAGGTGATTGGTTTCTCCCCTGTGCTGATAACTAATAGTGAACAAATTTCTGCAAGCCTTCCCTTGCAAAATAGTTGTATTTGATGCTGTAACATCAAATACATAAAGTAGCTGTGTGTGGGTCTGACACAGAGATAACTTCATTGTATGAATTGTCAGATTGCTGTTGATACATGCAGACATGGATTTCTTAACTTCATGTTGTTAGGAAGACTTTCCTCCATGTTCAGTTCAGCAGAGATGGTGGAAAAGATACTGTGCAATGTACAGGAGCTGTTTGGGATGTTGGGATCACAGATTTGGGATGTGTGCCTTAAATTTGCTTGCAGACCTGTGCTGGGCATCGTTCGCAGAGCTGTAGTGTGTGGTGGTTACTAAGCTACAGAGTTTTTCTTAGAATTGATGAACTGACAAACATCCAGATGCTGTCCTCACATGGCTTTTCAGTTTGCCTGGCTTTGAATGGATTATCATGCTGTTGTAGAAGCTGTAGTTAATTGGAGAGTACATTAAACTTGCAACCACGGGCTGAATAGATTAGATACTTTGGTTTAGCTGAGTTTTTTGTTTGCTGGGTTAAAGTAACATTTTAAAGAGAAATTTAAAACAGCATGACCCTACTTCTTACAAGGTTTGCGTGAAGTTCAGCCTGAAAAATTGGGATAAACTGATTGTAAATCGTGTACTTGTTTTATAGAAGCACATTTGGGAACAGAAATGACCTTTGTTCATTTCCGCTGTATTTTCCTGTCTATAATTTTCTGAACTAGATACAGTGTATCTGAGTTTCTGTAATTTAATAAATGAAAGTTCAATAGTTGCAGTCAGTAAATGACCAAAGCACAGCCACAGTAGTTCCTCTTTTCCTTGAATTTCTGAAGGATGGTTCTTGTCATCTGTTACTGTATCTGTAAGTACTCAACATGTTAAAAATATACACAGAGTTGCCAGAAGCTGTTGCTCATTAAATTAGCGTGTATTCCAGAAAACTTAGTTTTATACCTGACATAGAGTAGGTAAGAACTACTTTGAGGCTTTTAATTCCAACTGCAGAGCACTTCAGGACTCTTAGGTGCCTTATAATAAAAGAAAGATAAATTTTGGGATGAAGGAGGCCAGGAAGAGAGATTCTTGATGTGAATTATGTCAAACTCCCTTGTGGTTGTGAAGAGCCCCAAGTTCTCCTTGGTAGTACAACTGAAAACATGGACATTGCAGATCTTATTCCAAAACATCTGGATCCTTGTGCCTGTGTTACTTTTCTAACAACTAGGATTGATTTTCAAACTCAGTGCTAGAGATGCAGGTCTGCTTTTTCTGGGAAAGTACTGAAATGGGAAAAAATAAGGAAAAGGATGGAGGAAGGCTTAAGGCAGAACAGAGACCTGCAGGAGGCTATCCTAAAGCAAACTGCTGAGAGCTCCTCTTGATAAGGAAAAAGAATTGACTGCAAATGTTGTGGGTTTTTCCTTACCAGGTGCAAACTGTTGGGTTTGGGGTTTAAAGCACATATTTTGCTTTTTTTCCTGAAGCCCTACTTTTGAATCAGAAAAGACAGGAAAGTAAGATCAGTGGTTAATAAATAGCTGTACAAGCAATGCATAAATCTGTGAGCTTCAGTGAACATTTTGGCCAAGACATCAGAGGCAGCTTGGGGATAACCAGGCACAGTCCAAACTCCTTTCCATACTTCACTGGACTCTGGAGTTATGTGAGGTTCAACTCAGGGCATGGCCTAAACTTGTGTCACTTTTAACACACATTTGAAATATTGCAAAACACATTTCCAATTTTTACCTCAATTCTTGTAGCATTTTCCTTCAGAGTTACCAAACTGTTTGGTAAAAATAGCGAAATTAGTTCTGGTTTAGTTGCTTGAAAATTGAGAACATACCTAATATTCTCTACTCTGACAGAACTGAGTGGGTTTTATTATAAGCACAAATAGTACTGAACAAAAAGCTTGAACATCAAGAATAATGTTCTTATTACTGTATCACCCTGGCAAAGGAAGCTTTTTTTTTTTCTTTTTTTAAGGCTAAAGGAAACTTGCACTTGAAACTTTTGCTGCACTTCCAGAATTCTGACTCTTGGTTCTTCTGTTACCCAAATGCAGCATAACTTGGAAACAGGAATTGTGCTTTGGTGGGAAGATGTTGTTCCCTACCTGACCTGACTTAAATTGAAGCTTAACTTACCAGTCCATTCTTTCTGCTATTAGATATTTTTATTGGCTGATCACAAGAGTTTTCCATTTGGTAGACAGTGGTATAAATAGATCCACTAATTAAAAGCTAAAGCTAGACAAATGTGGTTTAGAAATGAGTGCAGACTTACAAGCAGGGTCCTTGTCCATCAGCACATCCTATCTAATGTTCTGGTGCCCTCTTCAGAGAGAATGACAAGTCTGTTCTAAGAGAATGAAAAGAAACAAATTAAGAAAAATTCGAGTCTTATGTACTGTTTGACACAGTACTTCATTTTTCTCAACCCTCAATTTTGTCCTGGAAATATTTTGCTCCCGGAAAGTAAAGCTTTTTCTGTCCTTTTGGCTTTCTTTGATAAGAATACAATATATATGTGTTGTTTAAAATATTTTTAATCTCCACCTTGAACAGCTCCTGGGTTAGGATACTCACACCTTGCATACACTGCACAGTTAGCTCTGGGGATATTTTCTTTCTGCCCAGAATGCAGAAGGTGGATGATAGAGAATGTTTCATGCACATTGTCTAATCAAAAGAGTGAATTTATATGTATTTATGTACTGTTCTGTCACCTTGTCTGTGAAAGCAAGTGTTTTACTACTACGGTTACAACTGATGGACCTTTGCTGGTGTAATCTGTCTCGCTGGAAAATAAATCTTACCCTCCTGGTTTGGAGTGGAAATTCAGCCTTAAAATATGGATCATAATCCCTGTTCTAATTTTGACACTTTGACATTCTTGGCCTTGTGTGAAAGTGTAGATGGACTCAATTATGTTCCTGTTTTGTAGAGCTGCTGATTTCTGGTACTATTTTATTATGCCCTGTTCAGGAAGTGTTAAATACTTAAAACCTGTTACTACGGAAGAAAAATTAAGTTTCTGACGGTCTAAGGAAATGAAGCACAATAAGAAGATGAGATTGTCTTTGTGCAAGGAGGGAAGAGGAGCTAAGCTGAGCTTGTTTAATACAAAAACCAGTTGTGCTGGAGCAGGTCTACCTCTAAATAAAAGCAAACCATTCTGTTCAGGTGTGAGCTTTAAATACTACTGTCCCCAGCAACACTCAGTTCAACACTCAGAAAATCCTCAGTTCTGTTGACTGAAGTGTAACATCCCTTATCTGTTATTTTAAATCTATTCATTTCAGTTCTTAAACTGAATTATTCAATTCTTCATGTAGGAAGTTTCAGTTGCTTCAGTTTATTAGTAAATATTCATGCAATGGTGTGTCCTTTAATTTAGAGGATAAGTTTTTGGGTGAGAGAATGGACTGAAATAACTGTTTCTTAAAGAGACTAAATATCTCACTAGAAAAAGTGGTTTAAATAACTGTACCAGTAATATGTCATGTCATGTTAAACCAGAAAATAGTTGCTAACACTTCATGTGTTTTGGCAAAAGAATTAATACTTAGGGTTTTTTTTACTTTGGATGGTAAAAGCCTGTGTATTTTCACTCAGATGTTTTAGTAGCAGTGTGGTTATATCTGCTAAACTTGATAGTATTTCTACTCTAGCCTGCTAAAATTAGAGCATCCTTTTAAAGCAGGAGAAAGACCAGAGTGTCTTAAAAGCCAAAATACATGAACTTGTCAGCAGTGAACCTTAATATATTAAGAGAAAGTAGGGGGGTTTTTTTTGTTCTCTCCATTTGGTGGTTTATGGAAATTGGTTTGGGGATGCTTTTACTCTGTTTCAGGAACTTTGTGTTCACAAACTGTTCAACTATAGAATAATTGGAGCTGTACTGATAATCTTTATTACAGAAGTCCAATCCCAGCCCCCAACCTGCTGATAGCAGATCCAGGGTGACACTGGCTTTGGTTAATGATAAACATAAATAAGCAAGTGTGAGGTACATATTGTGTATGAAAAGCCCCTCTTGACTTCTACAGGAAGAATTAGTTTAATTTGCTGTGATCACACAGAGGGACTTTCTGCAAACAGATCACTCTCTTTGCTAGGAAGAGGAATTGTTCTTGTAACACATTAACGTAAAGAAGAAGCAAAACTTCTCACTTTTTATGGTGTACCTGCCTGTAAATCTCTGAGCAGGTCTGCAGTGGTGTGAGGGGTCAGAGTTAACAGAGCTGATATTGGTGTTCAAAGTGCACATTTCAAGCAGTAGTTTTGTTCTGAGGGCTGTTCTCTAGCACAGTGGCTTTTGGGGTACAGTTCATGTTGCTTCCTGAGCCCACTGTCACCAGCAGCTCTGATTAGAAGATCTGGAATATGGATCTCAATAGACTATATTGAGATATGGTCTAATAATTTGAGACTTGAAAGATGAGCATGGTTCTGTTGTAGTGTCAGGTTCTTTTTTAGTACCCAGAAGAAACTAAAAGTACAAGGGAGTGAAATCCACACTGCTTTAATAGTTATTTTCCCTCCGCCTTCATTGTTCACAGGATGTGTCCCCATCACTTCTGCTCATCTTCCTGGGCTGTTTAAAGCACAGACTGCCATAGCCTGCGACATTAATATTGTGTTTTGGCTGTAGAGGTCTCCCAGGGAGTGTCTCAGACCATTATCTGACAGAGTTCTGAAATGAAATATTTAATTTTATTGCTGTGCTGGAAATTGGTAAAGTATTCAAAGGGATGTCAGTGCTCAGATGAAGCAGCCAGGTGATGAGTTGGTCATTTCACTGCAGGACTCAGTCAGTGCCAAGTATTAAATTGGGACTCAAGTAGCTTAGTATGTTCTGTATATGAAGTGGATTTGGGACAAGTCTGTGGAGAAGCAGGGTTGGACTGTGTAAAAATCAAATATATGTGTCAGTGACTGTTCATATAGAGGGAACTTGACCCATAACACTGCCACAACCCTGGGACCAGGAAGATAAGGGCTGTGGAGCTTTGAACTTGAGAAGAAAGGCTGAAATGTTGGGTGTAATCAGTGGGAATCTTGGCAGGTAACACTGCTGGTTAGGTGGCTGAAGAACCCAGGATTTTTAAGTACTACATTATCCCTGTTGTCAGTGAAAAAATGTGGCTTCTTTAAAGCAACTGACGTAAACTTTAAAGTCATATTGCAACTAAGCACCTCCAGTTTCTGCCAAGGAGTGGAAATTGTAAATTGTCTGTTTCAGTGTAGACTCATGCACAGTTAGATAAAATGGATATTTAGCTTTCTTAACCCCCTGTAGGAACCAGGTTGTTTTTAAACAGACTCATTTATTTGTGTGCTGAAGCTCAGTATTAAAATTCTAAAATTCTATGCATGAATAAAAGGAAACTGTGGGTAAAGCTGTAATGATTCAAACCAAACCCTTCTCTCACTCCTCCAAGCAGCAGTCAGTGCTGTAGTTAGTGGGGCTGCTTTAATCAGCAGTTTTGTATTTGGCTACATTATGTTTCAGGACATGTACCTGGGCAATTTTGAAAGCAGCTTATTTGATTTCTTCAGAGCTGTTGTGGAAATCAAGGGACTATTTAGGATTAAAAACTTTGGTTGAAGCAATGGGTGAAAACATTTCTGCAACTGACTTTTTATTTTAGATGTCAGACTATGGAATGATATCATTTACTGTAGCAGCTCTGTACTGAGCAACAAAATGCATAATCACATTCTCATTTCTTTCAAGCCTTGGGTATTACTTTCATTGGTTTTGTGGGCTGAATTACATGACTTTTTTAAAACCTCCCAAAGAACAGCAACAACTCCCCATTTTTTTTCCTGTTTTAAAGTATATGTTAAAAAAGCCTCCTATTTGTAGATGAGATCTGTAGTACACTGCTCACTGAAAATTTCCTTTGATTTCTCTCTGTCATAGGATGACTTCCTATTTATATTCAGTTTCAGTTGTGCTCTTGAAAGTGTATTCAAGACTATAAATGACTTAGTCTCATAGCTGTTATTTTGCAAAGATCTGTTTAAAATGTAATCTGTAATTGAGCCTGACATACAGCTTTCCTGCCTGTTGGAAATGCCTTGAATATTTTACTACTGCCTTCCCGGTCAGAGAGGGTGAGTGAATAATGTGTCTTATCTTAAATCATTGAGATAAATTTATAAAGCTGCACTGTCATAATAACTGCAACACTTTAGTTCTGGTGATTCAGGCAACTGATAACAACAGTAGTAGTTTTCATGGAAATACTGATGTTGAATATCAATAATCTGTTAGAGGGGTCTCCCCAAGTATTTTAAGTCTTGTGAATATTGACTTTGAACAACTTGGAGCCACTCAGAAGTAGGTTAGAAAATCACTTGTGAACTTTGCCGTGTGTTCTGCCCAGTTGCTTGAAAGTTTTAAGATTGTTTTTTTAACAGCTTCTTTCTTGTGTTCTGCATCTTCCCCAGTGTTGTCAGATGTGGTGGCTGTGGGCTGGCTGTAGGTTGCAGCTCTCTGAAGATGTTTATGCAGGTTGCTCTGAGGGCCTGGCCTGTCCAGCCCTATCTGCACAGCAGCTGCTCCCGTGTGTCTGCAAATAACCCTGCCCAGGACAGCAGCAGAGCAATTGAATAGTTTTGCCTTTTTTGGCCTAGGTCACCGTTTGTCTAAGGCTATTTTCTCTTGCTGCTCAAGGGCATTGTGGCTTAAATTAGTATTCACATGGTATAATGATACATTTGTGGCTGGTTTTTTGTCCCTTCCTGTGCACATGCTCACAAAAACACACGTCTAAGTCTACAGCCAAAACTATACAATCTTTTGCTGTTTTTAATGGTTGGAGCTACTCTGAATTTACAAGAAGTCACATGGTGCAAGTTTTCCTAATGTTTGAAGTAGCACTTAATTCTTCCCTTCAGGGTTTTGCTCCACAGTTTTGCACTCCAGGGGTGAGGAGTTGGATGAGCCAAGGCTGTGACACCACTGTAGAGTTTTTCACGATATTATTTCTTAATGTGCATTATTGCTGCTGATTGCATAAGCAGTTCCTGCAGGAATTGCAGCTTATTTTAATTTCACTGCAGGGACACAGATTCCACCTACTGAAAAGATCAGCTGTCTTTACTATAAAATAATGCAAAGAAATAAAGAAGGGAAAATAACTAACTAATGTAGCTGACACTTGAATGCCTGTGGTGCTGAATTACATTAGGAGTGTTCAATCATGTGTTGATTAGCAATATTGACATGCAGAATGTAGAACCCCTCCATGTGAATCAGAAATGTGCCTCATTAATATGCTTTAGCAAGTTAATTTGCGTGCAGCTATTTATTTGCAGTAGGCACAAAATGGTAGGGCTCTAGTTTTGTTCTTAAAAATTAGGAAGAGCTGGGTAAGAGGAAGTAGGAAGGTAGAAGAATTAATTTTGAGATGTTAGGGATGCTGGAGCTCAACTGACAACTGGATTCATCACTCTGCCATTTTTAGGAATGTGGTGTTAACTTCTATCATCTGCTTCCTTGGTGTCTTAAGCAGTTGTTAGTGGATGTTTTGTTGTTTGTGGGTTGTTTTTTTTTTTTTTCTTCACTGTTGTCATTTGCAAAGTAGAAATGTGTATGACAAGATAAGCACAACAGAGATCTGTGAAAATTGTAACTTGGATGTGGATTGTGGTTATTTAATAGAGCAGCATTACTGGAAAATAAAGCTACTGTGTGATCTGAGGTTAACTTCCAGCTCTGAAACATCTGGCAAAATTCAAAGTATAACCTTACAAGAGCATATTTGCAGAAGCACGTTATTCTCACATTCGGTGCCAAAGAAAAGGAAAATACAACTTTTCTGTTTTCTAAATAAATAGATGTGGCTAATGTGATCTTTGGAGAGCAGAGAACTCACTTTGGGCATAGAGAAAACAACTAAAAGACTCTGCAGGACCAGTTGTTGTGAAAAGAGAATTGGATTCACCTTAGCTGTGGGTTTTGATTGTTTATAAGTACGTCTTCTGAAATTGATATCTTGCTCTTGAGAATGTTTTCCCTTTGCTTTCAAGTGGCCGTGTGGTTAGAAAAACAATCCAGTGATTTACAGCTTCTTTCTTGGAGGTTAGGTAGGGGCAAGTCTAAATTGCCAAAGTGTATTGGATACTCAGAAAATGGGAGTATTGCAAGTGACAAAAGCAGCAATAAGCTGCTGGTGATCTCAGTCATCTGAGCAGTTATTGGAAAGTAATTTTTCTGGCTGATGGAGGTAAGGGACACTTGATCAGAAACCTCTCAAACAGCAAAATTCTGACTTTGTCTTGTCATTCCTTTGTAGTTGGAGACAAGGTTCCTGCTGATATAAGAATTACTTCTATCAAATCTACAACTCTAAGGGTAGACCAGTCAATTCTCACAGGTACAGTTTCTGTGACTTTCACGTAATTATGTGCATAATTGAAAGTGCCTTTTCACCGTTTGTTTGGAGTGATTCATTAGAAACAAGCCTGCAGCTATTGTAGCTCTCTGCATTCAAGTGCAGTAAATTTCTGATCTGGTAACTTCTAGAGTGGCTGAATGTGTTGCTTCATCATTGGCTTTGTGTTCCCTTTAGTGGGATGAACATTCTTACTGAGTCTTGTAATGCTTTTGTGGTCTTCCCCTTCCCCCAACAGATACAAGCAATTTGTGGGGAAACTAAAATGAAGAAAAAAGAATATGAATTGCTCTTCTAGTTCACAGAGTCTTCTAGGTTTGAACATCATGTCCCCACTCCAATATGAGTATGTAAATCTTACTAAATGTCTTCTGCAACAGGATAGAACAACTCTTGCAATGCTGGCAGCTTTTAAGCTGCTGCCACTAAAGACTCAATACACTCGAGCCTTATTTGCTGAAATTCTGTGCACACACATTTGTGCGTTTTCTGGTACCAGCCCTCAAATGCAGGAGCTATTTTTAGAGCCCTTTTCAGATTTGTTGAAAACAAAACAAAGTAGCAGCACTTCTGAATATAGGAAAGAAGCTGGGAATCAACCAAGCATGCTACAACAGTTTTCTTTCAGCTGGAACATGGAGATCTGTCTGCCTGTTTTGGTAGCATAAATTAATGTTAACTAGCTCTGAATTTTAAAACAGTAAAGTATTCATAGGAAGCCTATTTTTCATCCTTGAGTCTATCTTGAAACAGGCTCCAAAGTTTCTCACCACAGATCCTGAACAGCACAAGACTGATCAAGCTTTGCTTATCTTTAGCATAAGAAAATGGACACACTCTGTGCCTGTAAAGCTGTTGGAATAAGTAGAAATAGCCCATCAGGATTCCATAAAAAGGGACTATTCCTTGCCTTTATTTAAGTAACAGAATTCTTGTTTTAAAGGAAGCCTTTACTGTTTTCAGTCAAGCTGATGCTTGAGTCTCCTGACTGATAAAATAGGACAGGTCTGAGATGCTGCTCAACAAAATCCTTTTAAAAGGAGGAAGCTTTGGCTCTCCTGAGCTTACAGAAGTAGTGTAACTCAGTGACTGAAGCTGAGAGCACCACCTTGTGAAATCTAGTGTAGCAATGAACATCTGCTGTTAAAGAAAAGGAACCTTTCTATACCTGTGTGACATGCTGGTAGAAACATACAGAATTTTTCGTAAAAGCCAGACACTCAGCTTTTTTGGCCAACTGAAATACTTCCTATTTCACTTAAACAATTAAATAAGATCAGTTGAGAGACTTTTGACATCCTAAAAATTTCATGGCTGAAGATTATAACTTTTTGATTCCCTCAGGACTCCAGATGCATAATCTCTCATTAAGACTCTCATCTTTATTTTAGGTGAATCTGTGTCTGTTATTAAGCACACGGACCCTGTGCCTGATCCTCGTGCTGTAAATCAAGACAAGAAGAACATGCTCTTTTCTGTAAGTTACTTGTTTTGAGATTTTCAGAACACTTATAAAATAACACTGAAGCTGATAAAAATGTACAAAATTTCAGGTATTCCCCCAAAAGCTGCATGACTTTGCTGTATTCTCTGCACACATCTCTGTGTGTCTCCATACACGTTGAACTAAATGCATTAAAAATTAGAATGGACTTTTAATAAAAGCTGTCCTCAGGGGAAGATGCTGGATGAAACCAGTCTATATGAGGAAAATTATTTTTGTCCTTCACAAGGAAGTCTTGGAGGGTGGAGCACACACACTTTTGAAGTGTTTCTGCAGTAATTTCCTAAAGTAATAGTTCTTCAGCATGATAAGAGCCCGCACAAATTGTGGTGTCGTGTAGTTAAAATTGACAGCTGGCTTTCTATATAGGAATGAAACAGTTTGTTCAAATTTATTTAAAGGAAGCATTAAATACCTTCATATAAGAAAACAACTTTTTGCTGGCAGGCTGCTTAATTTAACTGTTCCTTTCCATGTTCACACAGGTAGCCCCAGAGAACAAATCTATTATTCATAGTAAATAACATTAAATCTGACAAAATAAACTCCTAATTAAAAAAAGAGGGAAAACACACTCAGTATTGCAACAACAGTTGAAATACATACTGCTTGCTCAGCAGCTGACTTTGGCTGTGCTGCTTGTGAGAGACCAATACTGACTCCTTTTGAGCCTGTTCTGGGAGCATAAATTCCACCCTGGAGTGTTCCCTTACAGACACAGGCAGTGTCATCCTCTTCCTCTTCACTCTTTTTTTTTTCGTGGCTGAAGCACGCTCTGAACTTGTATGAGGTGGTTTGGTTCGAGGTGTTTTTGTGGTGGTTTTGTTTTGGTTTTGTTTTTTTTTTTTGTTAAATTAAACCAAACAAAAGAACCTCACCCACAGAACCTGTTTGTAGATTGACTCCAAGTTTTCCCTTCTCTTCCTTTACCTCAGGGTACAAACATTGCTGCTGGGAAGGCCATGGGGGTGGTTATTGCAACAGGGGTGAACACCGAGATCGGCAAAATCCGTGACGAGATGGTGGCGACAGAGCAGGAGAGAACTCCCCTGCAGCAGAAGCTGGATGAGTTTGGGGAGCAGCTGTCCAAGGTCATCTCCCTGATCTGCATCGCCGTGTGGATCATCAACATCGGCCACTTCAACGACCCCGTGCACGGCGGCTCCTGGATCCGCGGCGCCATCTACTACTTCAAAATCGCCGTGGCCCTGGCCGTGGCTGCCATCCCTGAGGGCCTGCCCGCTGTCATCACCACCTGCCTGGCGCTGGGGACACGCAGGATGGCCAAGAAGAACGCCATTGTGAGGAGCCTCCCCTCCGTGGAGACCTTGGGCTGCACCTCGGTGATTTGCTCCGACAAGACGGGGACGCTGACCACCAACCAGATGTCTGTGTGCAGGGTATGTCCCACTGACTGCTCCTGCTGCTCCTTTTCTCCTCAGCCGCTCTCAGGAGTCAGCGTTGCTCAAATTCTCCTGATCCTGGCTCTTACAGTTCTCGTATCATCAAAATCCTGCTTTACTTTCATAAGATAAGCTTCCACTTTTAATTCAGTTTTCCACTGTGTAGTCTTGAAGGCTTTTGTCTCTTCCCTTGTTTAGTCATGGCCAAAAATAGCTGTACCCACACTCATGGAGGAGAAAGTTGTTTGTAACCGGCTTTCCATTGACTTGTCTCTGAGTCTTTCTGGTAATTCTTTGGTGTGATTTATGCTTTTTTTAGGAAGTTACACTGTAGAATAGGCTGTGTGTAAGTGTCAAACACTTGCCTCTTTAATTGAGAAAGACAACAATGTTGGAGAAACTTTGTACGAGAAAAGGAGATTTACTGCAGTAACTTTGGTAGTCAGAGGTGTTTTCACTCCTGAGTGGTTCCACCTTTATTTGGTTGTCTTACCTTCAGTGGCTTTGCTGGTCTGATGGGGATCACTGCAGTGTTTTCAGTGTGCAGCACTGACTAATCTGGCAGCTTGAGGTGCAGTTGACCCTGTCACTGGCATGGCCAGGGGTCAGCTTCTATGTTGGTGTATTTTTAGGTAAGAATGAATTCTGTGCCTCTCTTCCCTTTCCCCCAATATTCTGTCTATTGTTGGCTAATTTGGGACTTCCTTGGCTGGTCACTTGACATAATACATGTTCAGTTGCCAGTTTGTGCTTTTGTGTAGGGATTGAAAGGAGAAAACACTGAATTCTTCTGTTTAATAACTTTAGATGTTCAGTGACGCAGCAACTCCTGCGTGAAATGTCCAGAGTCTCATTACATTGGGTGAGAATTCCAAATGTGTGCATGTTGAGTACTGCACACCAGTGGTGAAAGTTTGTAAGGCCTAAGCACTTTGTTCTCATGTGATTGATGCCTTTTGCTTCCTAATTGGTGGTTGACTTGTTCTACTTCCTTAAGTATCATAGTATTTATACGTAAGAGACACAAAGCAGCTGCTCATCAGTATTCCAGAGGAGGTTACTTGCAGTAGAGTTGCGTAACTGCCCTAGTCTTTGCAGGGATTTTTTCATCCTGCAGATGCCAAAAGCAGGAGGCTTCCTGGTTAACTCATCATTTAAATCGTGTTTACTTAAAAGCTCAAAATGCTCTGCTCCTTATTTAGAGGGCTAAATGTTTTAGATCTTGTCCAGCACAACTTGGTTCCTTGTTAACCTCTGACGGCTGCAGAAGAACGTGAATTGCAGTTTGCAAAAACGTAGCAAAATTCCAATACCTGTAACAATGAATTTTATTTTATTGGGCTGTATTTTGTGAGGATGCTTGCCTAAAACATAGGGCAGCACAATGAAGGGAGAGGAGGACATTGCTAAAATGTGAGGTGACAAAATGGCCTGTGCTCACCAATGGATCAGAAGTTCCATTAGGATGCACCATCAATTAGTGAGAAATTATCTTCTCCAGTGCTGTTCCAGCAAGCCATGAAGAGTAAGACAGCTTCAAGCCCTGTGGTTTTTATCTCCATCCTCTCAGATGTGGTTCTGCCTAGAAAGGAAACAAAGGAAAGACTGAGTTGCAGGTCTCTTAGAGGTGCAGCTGCATCCTTCAGATTGGTGTCTGAATTTGAAAATATCATTTCACCAGTGCTAGAAGAGCACTTGAGTTGGCTGAATAGTTTAAACTCCCAGTGTCCCATGTGGTAAAGTGACTTGTAACTGGAAAACCAGGACAGAAAACACTTTCACTTAAGGCTTAAGGTATTAAGAGAAACTGGCCATGGTCTGGCTCTTGTTAAAACCTCAACTCTTAATTCTCAGCTTCTCCTATGTGTAGATGCTTTTATTTTGATTTTGGGAGAAATTGTCAGTGTCCATACTGACAGCATCCAGCTGAGCTGCTTTTGACTGTTCCAAAGCAGAGAATGAACTCATGATTCGTGTTACATGAGAATTAATTTACAGGTGTGAAGCTTAGGAAGAGCTTGGATCTAGTGAGGATTGCCAGGGAGTGTGAATGGTCTTCCCTGCTGAAGTGTACACAGTTCCTGTGGTTTTCAGCTCCCAGTTTTCCATGAGATCTGTAGGCAGAAGGGCCCTGTACTTTGTGCTTCAGTGTATGGAGCTGTTCAAACATATGTGGGATCGAAGTGCAGAGAATCAGGTCTTGTCTGGTTTGTTTATTCAGCCTGAACTTGCCTCCTGTACCTGCTTGCTTAAATCTCTTGCATTAATTATTGTTCCAAGATAGTAACACTTATAACTCCCTAATTTCAGATGTTTATCCTGGACAGAGTGGAAGGAGACAGCTGCTCTCTGAACGAATTTACTGTAACTGGTTCAACATATGCTCCCATGGGAGAAGTGTAAGTGTTCTGTTCAAGTTAAATATTTGTCTGTTTATGCATTCACTTCAGTCTAGAAAAGGGATGCATGTAATGTTCAATAAATGAAAGGTCAGTCAGTGAGAATGCACACTGAAGGCTAGGGGGAAGTAATTAACAGGAAAACAGATAAATGGTAGAAAAGTAAACTTTCATAAAACTGAATACAGTCTCCAGTATTGCAATGTTCCCTTGATAATCTAAAAATTAATAAGGGGTAGAGAGGATTTATTTTATTGAAATCTTTCTGGACTGAGATTAGCTATCTCAATGCTCCTAAGTGAGGTTTACTTTTCTTATTTAAAAACTGGATAAACCTGAAGAGGTGAGCATTGGCTGATCTGTGAGCTCAGTGTTTCCAATTTCCCTGCCTCAGAGAATGGGGAAGTTGTTTTTTCTGAGGCATCTTCTGAATGTTGGAGTTACCTCTTAAATGGGCTGTAAATTCCTGTCCCTGGCTCTCAGTAGTTTATTGGTGCATCTGTACTTGAGTTGATGCATTTTTGTCCCAGCCATTGCTATTTGAGCTGCTGTTAAACCCAGTCCTTTAGGAAAGGAATGAGGTTTGGTTTACGTTATCAGCTGCAAGTCTCTACTAGTGAGGTAAGTGGTTCATCCTGAAAACTTCAGGAATTTTTAGGCCTCTGGTTCTTGGAGAAAAGCCTCTTTTTACTTGGTCAGTCCTCCATGTGTTTTATAATCTTATCAATGCAGTTTTACTTGCAGAGTAGCATTCTGCTGTGGGTGAAGTAGAATTTAATTTCAGTTATTGTAAACATCTCAGCCTTGTGCAGTTTCACGCGTGTGCCTCTGACTCCTGCAATCTTGCCCATCTCAGTTGTGATTATCTCTGTTTAATTTCCATAGCAGTTAAGACCCTGGTGTTCCCAGCAGCTGGAAATCTTAATTCCCCAGTTCTCTTTTTTGTTTTAAAGCTAGTTGCTGTCAAAATCTTAATGCTTTCATTTCAGGAGACAACATTTGCTTAGGCAAGGTGACTCTAGACCTTGCAAAACTCCCAGCTATTGCACTTTAGCTGGGCTCACAAGAGCTCCAGATAAACAAAATAATAAAATAGAGTGTGGTGACAGATGTGGGGGATAATGAGACCGACAGCAGTGTTTGTTAATGTGCTGTTTTCACTTGCTGAAGTTGGGGAAATGTGAACAAGTGTGTTAAACTCACTGCATTCGGGGACACAAAGGATTCTGAGAGGGGGAAATTGCCTCAGAAAAGCTCTTACTGGAGTATAAGGAAACACAGCTCAACTCCAACCCTTAGGGCTGGTTTATTTCTGCATTTATGGACAGCTTTTTAAGCAGTGGCTTTGGAGGGATTTTGAGTAAGGTGGCTGACTTCACCTTGGATTGCAGACTGTCACTGAAAATGAAGTTTGGGGGGAGTTAATCCATTGCACTGCCCCAGAGCAGGACCTGCTCCAGATATGAACCATTTCTGACAGGTGTTAGTTGGTACTTCAGACACTGTTGGCTTCCGCAGCCTGTGTAATTTCATAACCATTAAGTGTTTTTGCACTAAATCAGTAATTTTTCACTTACTCTTAAAATATATCATACCAAACTCTCCCCTAAGATTCATTCAGAATATAAAATCACAAATATTTCTTACTAAAAACCTCCCAAATTTCATAGTGATTTATTTTCCAGGAATATTGGGAGATTGTCAAAGTTTGGAGTCGTTTTGCCATGTCTCAGCACACTCAGTGCTTGCTGCAAACTGAGAGCACAAACCCAATAATAATTAGGAACTGCAGCCAAAGCTGGCAGATTGCATTTGACCTTCAAATGAGTTCATCTTGGAGAAACCTGGAGCTGTAGGGGAAAAAAAATTCTTTAGCCACAACTGATCCCAGCACCTTAGACTCTGCATTTGTTTTTCAGAAACTGTTGATAAGGAGCTCAAAAGCAAAAGTTATAGAAAACACACCCTGGTATAACAAGTTATGGATATTCCCATGTGCTGGTGTTAACTTTGAGTTCAGAACAGGTGAAAACAGGAAGTTTTGGATGGGATAGACGAGGTGACAGCCTGAGAGCTGGACTTTAAAGCCACAACATATGGCTGTAGGGTTATATGCAAAATGAAACATTAAAAACCAACTTGTTTTCTTAAGATTCATTTTGTTCTCGTGCTGTGTTACACAACATAACTTGGAATTTGTTTGCAGTACCACAACTGAACAAAAGCTTACATAATGGGACATGTCATAGTCTATGTTGTGAATTCTTACAGAGTAATGATCCACATCTTTCAACATCAGACTTTTTTTCCCTCCTTCAGAGCTTTAATAAAAGATGTTATATATTAGGTCTGTCTGGCTAATTTTGCTAGGGGGAAAAATAACAGTATTGAACACTGTCTTGGTTCTTTTTTCCTTGCTGTAGAAGTATGGGAATGTTCCAGAAAAGGAATCAATTCACTGTTTCCAAGTGTGAAAGAGGAGAAGTTGCTTCTTTCTTGTGATGTCAAAATGATGCTTTACTTCAGGAAAATGTACCTTCCCTCTCTCTGAAGCCTTGAAATATTGGTCATTAAGTGTGTATCACTACTAGGAAAGAGTTTTTCTTTTCCAGTGGAGTTAGTCTTGTGAAATGACTTCACTCTTCATGGCTTTAGGAGGCTCACATATAATACACATCAATTCTTAGGAAAAAGAAGAGGCAAAATCTGCTTTAATGCCTGCCCAGTGCATGCACTTCATGCATTGCAGCAAAGCTGCAGAATGTGCAGCAGGAAGGAAGCTGAACTCCTGAGGTATCCAGGTATCCCTCTCCTGCTTGGATCTCCCCTCCAAGCCCTGCACATGCTCCAGCAGTGCCTTCCTGTGCCTCATCACCGAGCCCTTCTCCACGCTGCCCTGTAACTGTCACTGGAGGAAGTGAGGTTTTTGTCACTCAGGGAGTGATGTCACCAGTGATCTTCTCATTTCATTCATGATTCTGATCCAAACTTCAGAACTCCCCTTTATCAATCCTGCTCTTCTCAACAGGTTCTATAGTTTCAAGTCCATAACTAATCAGCATTGTACTAAATGGAAATGCAGTAAAAAGGATAAAGAAAAGATGAGATGATAATACTAAATAACTAACTTCAATCTCACCCTTTTCTTCCTTTGGAAAGGCATAAAGATGACAAGCTCATTAAATGTAGCCAGTACGATGGTCTTGTGGAACTTGCAACGATCTGTGCCCTCTGCAATGATTCCTCTTTGGATTACAATGAGGTAAGTTCAAATCCTGGAACAGAGGAGAGTGTGGGAATGAGGATAAATGTTCTCATCTGTCTGTGTAATACCTTTCAGTGCTAAATCCCCTTCTAGTCAAGGGGGGAGAGTATTTAGGCCTTCTGAAGTATTAATTCTGATAATTACTTGTTTGTTGAACACTGAGAAGTAAATCCAGCAGCAAGTGTATTCTGTAATTTGGAGATCTCCTGGTGCTGCTTTCTTGCTTTGCCTCGCTGCCTTATGGTTGCTACCAAGTCTCAAAATGTCTTAAATGCTTGATGATAAAATACTGACCTCTCTCTTTGCTGCTCTAGAGGGTAAGAGCTTCAAATTCCTACAAATCATACTCTTCCAAGCTGCTCTTATAAAATACTTTTACTTGTTTCGTTAAGCTTTTTTTTTTGTTTTCCCCATTGTGAAACTTGAGCTTTTGTCTCTGGTAGGTTCCAGGTGAGGTTTAAACTCCTGTGCTTTTGTTTGCTTTGTGTTAACTCAAGGCTAAGGGAGTTTATGAAAAGGTTGGTGAAGCCACAGAGACGGCGCTTACGTGTCTGGTTGAGAAAATGAACGTGTTTGACACAGACCTGAAGGGACTTTCGAGAATCGAACGTGCAAACGCCTGCAACTCGGTGAGTCCCCTTTTACTGGAATTGTTTGGGGAGGCAGCTCTGTAGTGTGTATCACCTAAATGCATTTTTCTGCTTTTTTGTTTTAATAAGGTGATAAAACAACTCATGAAGAAAGAATTCACTCTGGAATTCTCAAGAGACAGGAAGTCGATGTCTGTCTATTGTACTCCGAACAAACCGAGCCGCACGTCCATAAGCAAGATGTTTGTTAAGGTCAGTCCCTCACTGGAGAGAGTCTGGTGATGGAATGGCTGCAAAGTAGCACCATACTTCAGAATTATGATACAGCTAACTGCAGCTTGGTGTGGGAGGAAGGATATGGTAATTTAAGCAAATGTTGTCATGGAAAGGGATTTATTAAGCAAAATGACTTTGTTTTTGCCTCTGCAGGGGGCTCCTGAAGGTGTGATTGACAGATGTACACATGTCCGTGTTGGAAATGCTAAAATACCTTTAACCTCAGGAATTAAGCAGAAAATAATGTCTGTCATTAGAGAATGGGGAACTGGCAGAGACACACTGCGTTGCTTGGCTCTGGCAACCCATGACAATCCTCCCAAAAAAGAGGAAATGAATCTGGAGGACTCCTCAAATTTCATTAACTATGAGGTAAGATTAGTAGCACTTCTCCCTCTCCCAGACTGGAGAATGGTGTCTCCTTATGTTTGATTATTCCTTGAGGAAGTTATGTCTGAGAATTTTCTCTTTCTGGGTGTTTTTGATGTCAGACACAACAGTTTCCCACATGTATGGAGGGAATGCTCAGTCTAAGAAGAGACTTTGTGTTTTAGAAGAAACTGTTGATGGCAGGTAGACAGGCTGCTGCTGCTTGGCTAGGAGCACAAGAAGAAATCAGTTAAACAGTCCAAAAATTGCGTTGTTGTTTCAGCTTTTATGGTTTTTCAGTTTGGTATTGCTCAACCACAAGACCTTTTTGGGGAGTGTGTGATGGAACATACCTGCTCTGGAAGTCAGGTTCACTTCCCTGCCTCTGTGCTGTCAGCTGCAAGGGCTCAGTTCACAATTATCATCTTAGCTGCTCTGTAATTTTCCAGTGAAATCTGTATCTGGTGTTTAGGAGGAAGGCAATAACAGTTGCATGAGTTTTTGGCTTGTGCTCTCTCTGCTCCTGGCACTGATGACAAAAATGAAAGACTCAATGCTTGCAGGTTGAATTTGCAAGGCTGGCAACTAGAGCACATTTAAACTGATAAAATTAGTGCATTTGAAGCAAAATTTGATAAGGCAGGACAAGGAGCAATCCCAAATGTCACGACACAGATGTAACGTGCAGGGAAAACAATTATTCCACTGCTGTCAGAAGAGAAATATGCGGGATCTTGCACTAAAACTCGGTGTGTCTTGTTTCAGACCAACCTGACATTCGTGGGCTGTGTGGGAATGCTGGATCCCCCGAGGACTGAAGTAGCTTCATCCATAAAGCTGTGCAGACAGGCTGGCATCAGAGTGATTATGATCACTGGCGACAACAAGGGCACGGCCGTGGCCATTTGCCGCCGCATCGGGATCTTTGTGGAGGATGAGGACGTGTCCACCAAAGCCTTCACGGGCAGGGAGTTTGATGAGCTGTCCCTGGCTGCCCAGAGGGATGCCTGTCACCATGCCCGCTGCTTTGCCCGGGTGGAGCCTTCCCACAAATCCAAAATCGTGGAGTTTCTTCAGTCTTTCGATGAGATCACAGCCATGGTAAGTGATGGTTACTTGGTTAGAAAGGCAAATTATGTGATAAACCCTAATTAGGCTTTTTCAGAGTAATTCCACATTCTGGAAAACACTTGCTTCCATGTTTCTCTGCACTTAGTGAGTTTTAAGGATCCAAAACGCACCCAGTGCAAAATTCCTTTCTGGACCTGTATGTTAATGCCCACCTTATTTATTGATTCATTTCCAACCCTGAATTCTCGTTTTAGACTGGTGATGGTGTCAATGATGCTCCTGCCCTGAAGAAAGCAGAAATTGGAATTGCAATGGGTTCTGGTACTGCAGTGGCCAAAACTGCTTCTGAAATGGTTTTAGCAGATGACAATTTCTCCACGATTGTGGCTGCTGTGGAAGAAGGACGTGCAATTTATAACAACATGAAACAGTTCATCCGATACCTGATCTCCTCCAATGTTGGGGAAGTTGTTTGGTAAGTTTGAATTTATTTTTTCTTTGAGCTAGAGTGATGATGGAGTCTTCCAGTATTTCTCACTAAAACCAGAGGAGGAAGTTCTCCAGGTAATGGATCTCCATAGAAGTTGCATGTTTCTGGCCTGTCTTTAGTGAAGAATTGTAGCTTGCCACAAAAGTTGCACGTTGTGTTATGTAGAATATTCTAGCTCAATAGATAATGCTTTCCAATTATTTCTATGATTGGAATAATTCTCTAGAGAAGGAAAACCAAAACCTTAATCAAACAGTACAAGATCTGGAATTTCAGATAACACAGTCCCAGGCATATCTTAGATGTTTGTTTAACCTCAGGTTCCAGGAACATGTCTTGTGTTCCTCTGGGAGGAGCAGTGGTGACCCAGCACCACACAATGCATTGCTGGTGACAGAATGTAAATACTGATCTCCTCACAGTCCTTACATCAAAGCAGACTTTTCCCAGAGTGGGATAAAGCACAGCAATTGTCTTGCCTTGTTTCTTGTCCCTCATATGGCTCTTGCTGCAGCTCCTATTTCTGTTCTATTTATTCATACAGGCTTGGAGCCATGAAAGTTACAGGCTCATTCTGCAGGGACTAGCAGTAATCTAGGGAAATGAAGCTTAGTCATTTGAGCCAAAATGTGTCTTTTAGAAAGTGATTTGCAAGCCTTTATCAATGTGTATGTATATATTTACCTATACAGACAAGTAGAGTGGGGAAAAAACAACCCTAAAGTGAAAAGTCTTCAATTTTTGAAGTCATCAGAAGAAGACAATGCTTCAAAGCTTACATGTCAGTGGTTAGTCTTTGCTTTTGGATATATATTTAGTCTTCTGATTGTGAATATTCAGCTTGTGATCTTCAGTGGGTAAGAGAGAACAGAAGTGCTGCTACAGGCTTAGGCTTAAATGTTACTGACATGCACAAGAATAAGCTTGTAACTGGTGGGTTTCTTTGTAGTATCTTCTTGACTGCTGCCCTGGGTTTTCCTGAAGCTCTAATTCCTGTTCAGCTGCTGTGGGTAAACCTTGTGACGGATGGTCTCCCTGCCACTGCCCTGGGCTTTAACCCTCCTGACCTTGATATCATGAATAAGCCACCGCGCAACCCCAAAGAGCCCCTGATCAGTGGGTGGCTCTTCTTCCGTTACCTGGCTATTGGATGTAAGTACTAATGGCTTTTTTTTCCTTAAATAAACTAAGACATGAATTACAACCTCTTTCTTTTTTTTTTTTTTTTTTTTTTTTTTTTTTTTTGCAGTACTGGAAGTCTTGAGGCCCAAGTTCAAGTGTGGCAAGCGAGGTCTTGTCTTGTGTATGGTTCACAGCGCTGAGAAAAGCTCTTTGTTTTCTTGCAGGTTACGTTGGTGCTGCCACAGTGGGTGCTGCTGCTTGGTGGTTTATTGCTGCTGATGGTGGTCCAAAAGTTTCCTTTTACCAGCTGGTATTTGCTGTTTAATATCTTTGGGGGGAGAGGGGAGGTTCCTGCTGCTTTCATACTTGAAATGACTGTACAAACCCGGTAGGTTACAGGAATTTATATAATTAAACAGTTTCAGACTTGTTCCTGTAAAACTTGATCAGGATTAATTAGTCTTGATAGCAAAGCCCAGAGATGGGATATCTGAGCCTCTAACAATTTGAGGACAAATTGTTGTCTTGTAAGTGAAAGCCTAAAGAGGATTTTTCTAAAGCGGGCAAGAGTTGATAAGCACTGGTTTGGGGAGTCACAGTAGAAACTGTTCTTTCTATAATACTCACTGCTTTTTTCCTGGTTGCCTGTTTTACATTTTAAAAGGTAACAAGCTGTGGAAGTGAATTGACTTCTGTTCTATTCCAGAGCCATTTTCTGCAGTGCAAGGAGGACAATCCAGACTTCTATGGGGTCGACTGTGTGGTGTTTGAGTCCCCGTACCCGATGACAATGGCTCTCTCTGTGCTTGTCACCATAGAGATGTGCAACGCTCTCAACAGGTTCGTATGTCCCAACAGGAAAGCCAAGCCTCTGCATAGCTTGTCCAAAATCCTGCTTTTTGTGCAATTTGATCCTTGGTGAACAGCTCAGCTAATGAAGAGTGAGTCACATTTCCCTTCTGAGTTCTGGTAGTGCAAACAGACTCTTAGATAACATTTGAGATCTCTTATCATAAGGTGTATTTTTAAGTCTGCCAATTCACTCTGGTATTTTATTAAGCACAAGCAACTGAAATATTTTCCATTATTTTTAATCTAAGCTTAATCAATCAGATTATCCCTCCTATGTTGGTATAAAGTGATATCAAGGAGAACTAAAATAAGAATGCTGAAGATATGGAAAATAGTTTTTCCTGCCCTAAGGGAATGTGGGTTTAGCCAATTAATATTAGATTATAAATGGAAACCACTAAATAGCACAGTGTCAAGGGTATTTTTCTTCAAATAGCTTAGAGGTCAGTTAATTTAAAAACAAATAAACTTGAAATATAAGTGCACTGGCGTAGTCCTACATAAAGATACTGCTCCACATCTGCTGCTCTGGATCTCAGTCTCTTCTCCAGCACAGCCTAAATGCAGATGGAATCAAGAAGCCAGCATTAAGAAGGAGTTCTTAACCCTCTGTCAGCTTTTCAGTGAACTCCAGCAGAAGTGGGTGCACTTGGGGCCCTGATAGACTCAGGGGGATTCTGTCTTAGGCTGCCGTGTCCACACTTCCTTTTCCTCCTATGGAGAGGATTTTGGGGTCACAGTGAGAAGAATAGACTGGGTCAGGAACAAGCAGAACACTTGAGACTTCCAAGAACAGACCTGAGGCTGATGGTGACTGCTTTGCTGAGCTGACTTCCAGGCCAGCTGGAGGTTGCAGCCTCCAAACCATATCCTGGGCTGTTTCCTGCCTGGCATCCCCGTGCTGTGCCAGGCTGCTCTGTGGTTCTCAGAGCTCCCTGTTGGTGTTACAGTCACACACCAGCCATGTTTCTGTTGCAGCCTGTCAGAAAACCAGTCCCTGATGAGGATGCCCCCGTGGGAGAATATCTGGCTGGTGGGGGCCATTTGCTTGTCCATGTCCCTCCACTTCCTTATCCTTTATGTGGAACCACTGCCTGTAAGTGCTTTTTCCTTACCCCTACCCCTGAACTTGCAGACAGAGCAAAACCTTGTGTGGGGGCTCGAGGCCGGGGCTGCAGGGGGAGCTTGGTAACCCCTGGCGTCTCTTTCAGATTATCTTCCAGATCACACCTCTGAACCTGACACAGTGGCTGATGGTATTGAAAATCTCCCTCCCTGTCATTCTGCTGGATGAAACACTTAAATATGTGGCCCGTAACTACCTGGAACCTGGTAAAGATGATAGTGTGCGGCCTGCCACCAAACCCTGTGCTCTGTCAGCATGCACCGAAGGAGTTTCCTGGCCGTTTGTGTTCATTACTATGCCCCTGGTTATCTGGCTTTACAGCACAGACACTAACTTTAGTGATATGTTCTGGTCTTGACTGACATGGTGATGAGTTTTACATTCAAAGGAGAAAGAAAAAAAAAAGTTTAACTTAATTTTTTTATTGTTTAGAGCAACTGTCTATTTCTGCTGAATTTTCACATGAACATATTTGCCGGTGATGGAGGTTTCATAATCTAGATTTTGGTTTTTTGCTTTTTCTGACTTCAGTGGGGGCAATATATTCCTCTTTTATACACAGTTAAAGTGTCCATTGACATGTACAGAGAACTAACACTATTTTATGCAAATATTTTTTTGTAGATGAAAAGCATGTACAGTGTTCTGTTCAATAGTCTATTCATCATGTAAAAAAAAAAGTAAATTTTTTTTGAGCCAGCGGACACTATCAAACTAAATTGGCAGCAGATTTTAGGGAATGAATGTGTGTTGTCTAAAACTAAAAAAGCATGTAACTGTTTGTCTTCTGCATGATCATCCAAACTTAATTTGTCATAAAGTCAGGTTTTGTTCACGAGCAGAACTTTCTGCACTGGGTAGAGAGTCCTGCTCCTTGGGTCAGGATTTCTTCTCGGTCCCCTCTTCCCTCACTCTCGGTTCTTGACTGTCCTTGTTTACACCACTTTCTGTATGAGGTATGCCTGATCTCGCTCGTGCAGAAAATACCATTCCAGGTGCAGCCTGCTGGGGTTCTTCCATACTCTCAACACACATAGGGTTGGTTTTTTTTTTTAAGGATTATTTATTTGTCTATTGTATTTTATTGTAACAGACCTTACTTTGCCAGTGTTGCCCTTTATGCAGGAATAGGGAGGGCTACTTCTGTCTTCTTAAATCTAAAGCCTTTTTAACACACACAATTTGTTTCAGTTCAAAAGAGGGTTTAAGTTGGGGTTTAATACCTTTTTTACGTGTGTCAGAGCCTTTCTTTTTCCTTTTTTTTTTTTTTACCCCCTTAAGATCCAAATTTGCAATGAGACCTGAAAAAATAACTTGCACTGCATAGCTAGAAATTGGATTTTCTACACTTAGGGCACGGATGCTCAGTTGTATACATGGAGTTACTCTGCTGGCCTGTTGTTAGCCTGACTTGAAGTAACAAGCTCGTGTGTGTTTTTTGTAAAATCTGTAAATAGCACATGACCAAATTGAACATATTGTATAGAACTATTTTTATTTTAATGTGGCACTAACCACCTTCATTATTACGGTAAATGTTAAAGCATGTTTTCAAATTCAGTCCTGTATCAACAACGTGTAAGTCATTAACAGTCCTAACTGTGGTGTTTTTCTCCAATGCCTTCCAACTTTCATCGACTAAAGTGAGTATTTTTCTTCCATTTCACCCTGCCAGTGGTGACTTGCTGTAAAATAGCATATGCTGTATACATGTTGAAGAATAAATAGTAATTTCCTTCATTCCCATGCTGTGTTTTGTCAAACTCTGCTGTGCTACATTATTATCACCACTTTAGACTCTTGTTTTGTGGTCTGAAGCTCAAATTACTGATTCCAAAGGCAAAGCACTTGCTTTTGGTTTAGTGTGTTTTAGGGTCTTGTTTTATAGCACCTGGGAGCCTTAGTGCCCCGAGGTCTTACAGCTTTTGGTCTTAAGTTTGAGATAAAATCAGACAAATCTGTCACTTAAGACTGTAACAGCTGTTACCATGAATGTTTAGTGTCCAAAACTCTCTGGTACTCGTGGTCAGGTGCTGCTTTACTCCAAAGCTTTTCCCTGCTCTGAAACAGGGGCTGCCCCTTGGAGCTGAGCACCTTCCCTGGTCCCTGCAGTCCTCAAAGGGCAGGTGCTGCTCCTGGCAAAACCAGCTCGTTATTTGTTATTTGCCATCCGAGAAGGCAAAAGAACAGTCTCAGCTTAACAGGGCAGTCTTTGAAACTTGCCCTGGGGTCAGTGTGTCTGTAGAGCAGCAGGTGCTGTTATCTTGTGCTGGCTCAGTCCGCTTTAGTAACCAAATTCCAACAGCTTTGTGATCCCTCCTGGAAGGGAATGATAGTTGCAGGCTGTGTTCTCTTGGTGCCAGCTGGAATCCAGCGAGCACACTTAATTCTCTAGGTTTAAGCTCTCAAGTAGAGATGCTCCCTCAGAACACAGAGGCTCTATCAGAAATTCCACTGCACTGTGATACTTTGTTTATAGAGACTTTGACTTGTTTGAGTTGATGCTGAAGTGGCTCAGAGGAGCTGACCTGATGTTGTAGCAGGTGTGTTGCCAAACTGTGAGCATTCAAATCCCCTTGAATGCCCTTTTTTAGTGTGGAAGAGCCAAACTAAGGTTTTGCATTCCACAAAACCACTGGCCTGCACCGGCCGTTTTCTGTATCAATAACAAATGAACAGCGTGAGACTCATCCCTGTTCCTTGAAACAAAAAATAATAGTTCCTGTGATGTAGGATTCCTTGAGATCAAAGTGTGTACCAGTGTGTTATTTGCTGGAAACAAATAGCAGCTTAGTTCTGTGTGCTCCCACTGCTATTGACAGACATTTCCAGGGCAGGAATGCCACTGAATCCTGGAACACAGGTTCTGCTGAACCTCAGAGCACCATGTGGTGGCCTTTTTAAAGCCACGTGTCTGGCTGCCACCGTGGATAATTCTGCTTCTTGTACAATCCTAGTCCTGTCTTTTATGCCAAATAATCCTGCTATACACCCCTCTTTTTCCCTCTTCTAAGAAGCTGAAGGGAAAACTGACTGTCAATAAGTAGAATTCAGAACATTCAGAATTCAACACCTTCTCTGTTGGATCTGTCAGTGTTGAAGATGCATCTTGCTGCTTGTCATGGATTTTCATAGACATCTGAGAGCTCCTTTGTGCCGCTGTCTCAGAGGCACTTGGGGTAGGGCCTTGTGTTCCTCAGAGTTTGCCTTGAAATCTGGATGAGTGGTGGGCAAATGGAGTGGGATCCTTCCCTACAGACTCACAAGTTTACAGGAACAGTCAGGTTTTATAGGGGGGTGCTCCTACAGAGCCCAAGCAATCCTCATCTGCCCTGTTTTTGTTCTGTTTCTCCCAGTCTTGTCCAAGTTTTCCTGCAGTAATGGAGCCATAGGGTTTCCCAAGATCAGCAGTTGCAGATCTTGGGTTGGATGGCAGCTGTCCTGTGCTTTCAGGACTTCTGTTTTCCAAGTGTTGTAAATCCCACCCTTGGCTGGTGTGGATTGGCCAAATGTTCAGAGCTACCATGAGCTTTCTCCTGGGCAGTGAAGGATCCTGCCCTGGAATCACATCCTTGTGATCCTGGAGCTGGAGTGTTGGGTCTGGGTTTCAGCCCTGGCAGCTGAGTAGGGGGAGGCTGCAGGAGGAGCATGAGGAGCTGAGGGCTTTTCTGTCATAGAAAGTACAGAACTGCAGTGCAAAGTTTGTAATTTCTGCAGGAAATATCTGAAATAAGTGTTTATCCTTAGCTGTATAGATCCTGTCATCTTTCAGTCCTTTCAGCTGGAGAAGCCAGGAAGGGAGAACCTCTCAGGACAGACTCATTTGCCAGCATCTCAAAGTCAAAACTCTCATTTAATTTCTTTGGTCCCAAATATTTCCTCTCCAACCTCCCCAGTGCTGGGGTTGAAGAAGGTCATTCCTACTGAACCATGTTAGCCCAGAGAAATTACAAACAGCAGCCCTTAGTCAAGCAGGACTAAATCAGAATTCCCCAGGCTTCATCTCCCACTCCATTCTTCCAAAATAACTTTGTAATTTTTGTTTCTCTTTGCTCCCATCTCACCGAGCTTTTTCATCTCTGCTGTTTTCTGGATTCCTTGGTGCCCTCACACAGCACTGCTTATTCTCTACTGTGAGAGGGGTGTGTAAGACCAGGATCAATCGTGTGATTGATGCTGCCTTATGCTGGGAACACCAGGAAGGATATTGGCTTGTGCTGGGAACCCAGTGGGGTTTGGAACAAGAGCAGCTCCTGCTGAATCCTGCGTTCTGTAGCAAGGAGGATGCTCAGGCAGCTGCAGTCATGCATTGAATTTTTAGACAGGAATTTTTGTCTTTGCAGTGCCTTGGGCTCTCTCTGCTTTCACGTGTGAGCGATCCAAAGTGCTGAGCTACACAACGAGCTGCTCCTTCTTGCTGCCATCTGAGCAATAAAAATAGTTCATACCTGGTTTCCCAAAACGTTATTGCAAATAAATGAGTGTGAAAGAGGCTGCAGAAAAAAACATTTCTACCAGTCTGTCAAAGTGCTCTGAGGCTTGTGTTGGTAGAGAGGCTGTTGGGGAGGTTCCTGGTACAAAACTGAGTTTTGAATCTGATGATAGAATGCAGTACAGCAGTCCCAGCCCGAGCCACAGCTCGAGCCCAGAGTTCATGGTACACAGCCCAAGGGGGCTGGATTTGCTGAGATGAAGGGAGGTAAAACCAATACAGAGTTGTCTGTCTCTTGCACCTGTCTTGTTTACTTTTTTGCACTTCTAACCATTAACTGTTTCCCTAATCTCTGCTAATTACATCCTTAATTGCATTAATATGCATTTTCAAATCTTAGTAGCAGAGCCCAAATTTTAGTGTTGAAGCAGTGTTTGGAAGAGCTTCCCTGGAGCTGTAGGGACTCAGTGCAGTCTCTCCAGACACAAGGCTGACCTTATGCTGTGGTAGGGGTGAAGTACAGCAGGAGCTGTAGGATGTTGTACTCTACCCTTTGCCTACACATTAATCCATGTAGTTTAATGACTTCTTCAAAACTTTCCTACTGCTTCCCAGAACAAGCTGCCTAACTTGGAAAAGGGACATTGTTAGGTCACTTTGGGGCCAAACTTGCCTTAATGCCTCAACTGAAAAAAACAAGTGCGTAGTGTGGAACTTGAAAGTGAAAATTCCAAAGAAGTGAGAATTGTCTGTTGCCACTGGTCAGGCAGAGAAAGGCAAAAGCTAATTAAATGTGTCTTAATTGTTTTTCACTGCAGTCTTGAGTAGGAAGTGCTGGCTCTGCTGATAATCAAGGGAGCTGAGCCTTAATCCCGAGGATTCTGAGCTTCAAGAACAAAGTAACCTGAGAGTGTCCCTTCAATGACAGAGCAGCCAGTTAGCAAACTTAACATTCTTCCTTCTGTCACTGTTGATCTTAGTCTTGCTTGTATAATGATACTTAGCATTCATCCTTTCATTAACTGATGCCTTTTCTTTCTTTCCTTTTCAGCAATACTGGAGTAATCGCTTCCTAAACAATTTTGCAGAAATGTAAGGTTGTTTTGTTGCGTGCATGTGTTTTTAGCAACACATCTACCAAAACTTCTGCATGTATCGTGTAAAGATTCTTTGCTTTCCCTAAAAACAAAACTCATTGTGTTCTCTGTGGAAGAAATGTGTGGTACCATTAGGACTTCATGATACAGATGTACAAACGTGCAATATAGCTTACCAAGTTGGAACTCTCTCCAGAGAAGTTGGGTTTCTGTGCTGCATGGAGAAGAGTTTGGTTATCCTTGAACAAGAATTGCAGAGCTGTCAGCCAATTTCCATATTTCTGTATGTAAAATGTCAGTTTCTACAATGTACAATATCAGATAATGCATGCCTTGGGTTGTAGACGGATCTCTCTCTGTATTGTATCATCCAAACATCCTATTCCAACAGCTTCTGTACAATGCTCTCCTATTTATAAATCCATGGAAACGATTACAGATGAATGTTAAACCTTAAGCCTCCACTTCATAACGTTGGATTTTTTTATCATCTGTGCAAATCAACCTCTTTTGCACTGTAATGTAACTTATTTAAATCTAAGGCAGTAAGACAGATGTTGGTGCAATACAAAATATCGTGATGCATTTATCTAAAAAGCAACAACGACGTAGCCAGTTCCCACAGCTGCATGTGTGACCTTTAGAAGTTGTAAATAAGACCAATTGTCTATTGACATGCTGACAGTAAGGAGCATCACACCTAGTTTCATTTGTATCAGGTAAATAAATTTATTCTACAATACGTACTCGGCGTGTTATTTGATGCACTTTGTTTCCTGCAGGTCCGTGCGCAGGCACTGCAGCGCTCTCTTATTTTAATCCAGGATGACACTTTCTAGCACCAACACCATTGCAATCTTTCCTCCTAGAACTATGCAGATGCAGCTGCTCCTCGGCAGTATTGACCTCCTCGCTGGTGTGATTTCCTCTGTCCAGGGGCTTGTGTGTGTGTTTAAGGGACACTGTCAAGTACTTTGATCACTCAGTTTTTTTAAAAATGCTCCATTGTTTGTAAAATCCCTCTGAGAAACGTAAAATAAACAATTCTTTCCCAACTACATCTTTATTTTTTTTGTCCTTTTCTATTTTCAAAATTGCCCCAGCCTAAAGTAGCTCCTGGTCTCTTCCCATTCTGTAGGCAAAAGGAAGATGAGCCAAATGTGTTTGCTCCAAACCACACCACGAGCATCCTGCTGGGAGTGCTTGGCAGTTTGGGCTCACTCCGTTCCCCAAACCAGGGGCTGTTCTGCTGCTGGGCAAGGCTAAAGCACTCCCAGGGTAAAAGCTGGATTTTCCCAGTGTCCTGTAATGCTCTGCTCCAAAGCCCAAACACTCGATTTTGTTTGGAATAAGAGACAACTTAGGAATGTGTTTTACATTTAATGTAATGCCTCTTAGCCTCCAGCCCCTGATAGCAGCACCCTGCTGGGAAACAGCGTTATCCAAATGAGGTGACACGTCTGAGACCCTTCAAACGCAACAGTGTGAGGTTTAAAAATACAAGGGTCGAATTCCACGGTCCAGCAGCTCTATAGGATGGTGGGGGGTGGGTTAACGCATCGGGCTGAGCTGCTGGTGGCTGCTTCCTACTATGGTAGTGCTGTGCTGGGCAGGCTGAGCTCTGTCAGAGCCCGGCTCCGCTCTCCCTTATCTCCCCTGCAGCTCTTCCCGCAGCCGGATTTAGAGCCGGGCCTGGGCACGCAGCACCGGCACTGTCAGCACCGCCCCTCCCGCTGCAGGGCTCCCTCAGACACCTGAGCCCGGCATCGCTCGGGATCGAGGGAGCGCCTCGTCCCTTCCACAGCCTCAGCCTGGCTGGGAAATCGCGGCGTTTCTCAGAGCTCCCCTGCCCTGTTGTACCAACGCACCCGTGTGCAGCTCGCTCCAGCCCGGCTGCTCTCCTGCCCCTTTTTTCTGCCTGTGGAAATTCTTTTTAAAAGTGAAGCTCAGCAATGACAGGAAGTCGTTATTCAGCACCCAGCCCGTGCTGCTGTCACAGCGAGGTGCATTCCTCGGCTGGGACCAGCAGCTCCACGTTCAGGCAGCGCTGAGCAAACTCACACCAACTCACACCTTATTTTTAAACGTTTCTTTAAATGATGATCTGCAAGTTTAAGCAGAACGAGTCCCCCAGCTGGAGTACAGCCATGTGAGGAGAACGTGATGCTCAGTGGGTTGCCAAGGTACTCGGTGCAAGAGTATGTGGTAAGAGATGCTGAAATAAACAGCTCCATCTTCCCCCTCCTCCTCCCTGCAAACCCCCAGCTCTAAAGCATCACGTGGATGAGCCCACTGACAGCACAGAGCAAAGAAACCAATCCCCACAGCTCAAGTTATGAGGCATTATGGACATATTACACCAAACTCTAAATAAAGAGGGCAGGAAATATCCCTATTTTTACCTCGAGGTGAATTTGAGTATGATTAGAGCCTACATCCACCCCCAGGAGGGTGGGCGAGAAACGAGAGAAGCACCTGAAGAGGTCTTCTAAAATATTTCATCCCAAGTTTACCCACATGGAAGTGTAGAGAAGATTTTGGACATCAATTTATCAGGCTCCAGGGATTTTTAATACCCCAAACCATCACCCTATTTGCCACATCACTGGTTTGATGGGATGATAGGGAAGGAAAAGGAATCTGATCTGCAAACTCACGAAGTCCTTGCCCCCTCTGGCAGCTCTTGGAAAAGGAGGTTGTACAGAATAAACATCCACTGGGGACCCACACCCAGACCCCAGACTCTGCAAAGCAAAGGCTCGACCCAGTGAGTGAAAACAGAGATTATTCTTGTATTTTGTTGTTCCATCACGTGACAGCCACGGACCAGCCAAAGGGCTTTCCTTAATATATAAATTGTTACGCTGAAGTTCCCCAGGTGAACATTTTATTTTTTCCCCGAGTTGTTTTCACCAACTGTATTTTATTATCTATTTCCTCCCCAAACACCCAGTCTTACACACATCCTTGCCTCCTCTTGGCCAGCTTCCAAAGGACACTTTAACCAACTAAGGCTATTTGGTTTGAAATCATAGGTTTATACTGAGTTTAAGCCCTCCTAAGGTCACTAAATTTAGACCCATGGAGACTGCAGATCTGGAGTTTTTAAATATATTTGGTTGTGCTATCTTTGTGTAACTTGAAATGACAATAGCAGATACAGCCTTTGAGATTTTCTTACCACTGAGATCTAAATGAGGGAATAATGTTTGCTGAATCAGAAATCCTGCCTGCTTCTGCCCTGGATGGATCACTTTCCACATCACTGAGCTCCTGAAAAGCAAGGAGGGAAGAATCACCACACAAGGAGGCTTAATGAGGAAGACAGTTACCGCAAGGGGGAAAAAAGTCCTGGTTAATCAAAAATCTCTGTAATCAGCAGCAGCAGAAAAAGAAGAAGCACCTCGAGTCAATAGAGAACCCTGATATTGGCCAGCAGTCCTCAGCCCCTCCTTTATCTCTGCTTCACAATTCCAGAATTCCCATGATCTGGAAATCAGAATTATAAACACTGTCGGTATTGCAGGTGTTACCAGCACATGACAGGAGTAAATGCATTATTGAGGCAATTTCTAACCACACCATGAATGTGTGCTGCTTTTAGACTCTGGCAAATTCAGCCTCTGAGCCCTTACCCAAGTCTATGTACAGTTTGAAGAAATTCTGTCCCTTTCCCATCACTTCCTGTCAAAATAGGAAAGAATTAAGAGTTAGTAATGAAATTTGTGATTTAAATTCAAGGAATTCAGGCAAACAGGAGCACTCTGCCCTCACCCAGCCCCAGCACCTCAGACACACCAACACTTTACAGTAAAACTGGATGGTAACAGATTTCTTGCCTTATGTCCAAACTGTTTCACTTCCATCACTGATCTGACACAACCTGAACTTCAGTTCTTGGCTTTGTGATCTTTTCTTTTCGGGTGCAGAGCATGTGACTGAGGGAGGGAATGAGGTCAGCAGCTTGTTAAGGGCTAATTGTTATATTCCCTGAACTAAATGCCTGTAACTTCATTGGAGAGTACCAGACCTCTGCAGAACCAGAGATCACATTCTAAAATTAAAGCACTAATGAAGGCTCATTAATAGGCAAGCAGAATCCCTCTAGAATTCTGAAGCGAGGGCCAAATATATCTCTCTATGCAATCTCAACATGTGTGGCACCTAAAGTGACACAGGCACAGTGCAACTCTTGGCAAAGACCACACACAGCTACGTAACCCCAACACATCAGATACTCACCAGGCTTCACCTGCAGCCTCTGACAGCTTCTCATTTTCAGTAAGGAACCAAGCTCTCAGAAAACCAAAGATGTGAGGATACAACTCATTTTTGACAGCCATCTCAAGGTGTTCTGAGGTGGGCCTGGACTGGTTTGCTAAGGCTGCACTTAAAGACTCATCTTGAAGCAGTTTTCGTTTCCTGCCTGTTCTAAAAGCAGAGATTATCAGATTATCTACAAACACACTACAGAATGGTTTCAACAGAACTGTGGTTCTCCAGTTTCCTGTTCTATGTAAATACTTCAGAGAAATGTGTAAGGTCAGTGGTTTTCACCTGCAATGAACGACCCATTCAAAGGAACATTAGAATAAAATGGCTGAAAAATACATCACATACCTCATATACTCCTCATCACAATTAAATGTATCCTGTCTTTAGTCACAAAAACAACAACATTTCCATCCACAGTAGAGGTTTGGAATACAACTAGAAAGCCAATACAGCTACCCAGCTCTCAGTTGCAGAATATGTCTGGTGAATGCTGAGTGTGAGGAGAAAGCAAAGTTTTTTTTATATAAAAATAGATGCTTTGAATATGCTTGCACGTTTTTTCTGTTATGACACATGTGATGAGCTGAAATCCATTCACTGCATCCCACAGCAATGGCAAAGAGATGAACAGGATGAGGCCCCTCATCTGCCAGAAAGTCATTAATGAAATATTTGCTCTCCCTGAGATGCACCCATTTGGTGGATTTGATTACTGGAAGAACAGGAGCAACTTATGCCAATCCAACTGCCACAACAGCTTTGCTTTGCTCTTCTTCCCCTATCACCTTCAAATAACCATAATTCAGTTTGGTATTTTGGAAACTCTAAAGCCCACAGAATTCCAGAGAGAACAGACAAGCAGCTGTTTTCTTTTCTTAAAAGGATGAACTATTGGACTCCTCCTTTGTAAGCCATGACATACCAGAACATTTCCAAAACAGACAATAATCTGCCTCTTCCTTTTGTTGTGCATTTTTGATACAACATCACAGAGGGATATTTTACCCTTATCTGCCTTTCAGGGAGAAGCTTATTTTCCATGTCATGTATTTCTAAAAACAGCCATTTTTCCTCCAACTGATACCCAAAACTATTTTTTAGCTTTCTAAAAAGTCTGTGTGATCCATCATACCTGTGGTAACAAAATAAATACAAAAGGAATTAAACTCTCAATATAAAGATTAAAAAAACATGTTTTGGTAAAGACTAAGGAAATCAGAACTGTAAGAAAAGTAAGTAATTCCTCTTCCCACACATCAAGCCCACAGAACTGAAACAGTTTCTAGATTACCCAAAGCAGTTTACCCTTGAAATGCTGAGGCTGGGATTTGTACATGAAGTAATTTTGTTTCAAAAGGTGAGGGGAAAACACATGAACTCAAAAATTACCTGACAAAACCAGGAAGTATATAAACATGGAAAAAAACAGGACAATATGTGTATTTGCATAATTTAACATTTCTCCAGCAATGCAAGGGAAGAGGGATGAATTCTTTTTATAGCATTTTAAATGTCAGTGCTGTACACAGAATGTAAAGTGCTTTGAGTCACTGCTGCAAAACCTTCCAGGAACATACTGAAATAAAACTAAACTGCATTTTAAAATAAATGCTCATGTAAAGACTTTAAGTGATTGCAGGGTTTAGTAAGGGTTGAAGAAATTACTTTAATTCTCCACCACTGGCTCAATTCTGTACACAGAGAAATCAGTCAGCTACCAAAAGTGTCCTGCAAGTCCAAGTTGCCTATTGTCCCAAACTCCTCCTGGACAGCACAGGTAATGCCCTAGAAAAAGACAAATTAATTCAACAAACACAGCAAAAGAAAAGTGCTGCTTTCAGCCACACTCAAGTAACTCCCCCAGACTTCACTGGGAGCAGCTCCCCCAGACTCAAAAGGCTGCAGACAAATGAGCAAGACCCTTCCCACAAAGGAGTACAAACCACTGTATTTACAACCTGCCCAAGCACACTTAGCCCTGGACAGAACTCATACATTGTTTTCATCACAAACAACAGGCTCATTACACACCTCAGATTCTGATGGTTTTAGTTTTGGCAGGAATTTTTTCAAAATGAAAGTTGTAAATAACGTTGGATGCAGTTAGTCCCTTACACTTAATAAATAAGAAGCATCAAGAATCTCCACGGCATTGAGATGCACAGAACTATTAATTGGTTTCAGTCTATTAAAAAAAACGTCCTTTGTTACTGAAAAAAAGAATCATAGTTTCTGTTCTTCTAAGAAGAGTGGCCCTAGTGGTGTGTTCAAGTGCCAAACCAAGCAGCAGGAGGCTTTTACTGCATCCCAAACCACTGTTCTTGATCTGCCCACTGAGCTGCTTCACTGTCACTGCCTTCCAAGTCCCCCTCTTCTCCACTTCCCTCCATGTCATCCACATCTTCCTCCTGGGTGGCATCTGTTGGACTTTCCTCTTTTTCCATTTTCTGCAATCCTTCCAGTGACTTTTGATCGTTTGGATCCAAACTGAAGAAAGGAAGAAAAAGAAAGCGTTGTCCTGAATTTTTTTTTCCCTTTGTGACCTCAGTGTGAAGAGTAACAATAAAATCTCATCCTGTTGCTTGCACTTCCTGTTTAACATCATCAGGAAGCTTATTTTAGATGATGATGCAACTTCCCCTTGAGCTACTGTAACACTGAGTCTTAAATCTCTTTATAAAACAGTTCTGATCCCCAAGAATGCATTTATCTAAACATCCCACTCTTCCAGAAAACTTAGTCACCCCTCCCAACAACACTAATTATAAAGTAACATGAAAGCAGTAAAAATTTAAATGACTCTGACTAAATATAATCTGTGCAGGCAAAAACCAGCTGACCCATTTAAGCTATGCAAGTTTGCAGCGGACACGATGTGCTGGATTTAAGGCAAACTGAAGATGTTGCAATCAAAACACAGGAATATTTAACAAAGTAACACCCTAAAATAGCATTTAGATTACGTTAAATTGAATCACACTATTTAAATTTATCGAATAGCTCATTTTTATATGCACCTTCTAGTGTAAAGGAATGGATCCTAAAGGCTGACTATAAAATAATTAGTAACTACAAATAATTCTATGCCTTAATCCCTTTGTTAGTCCAGGAATCACAAGCCTAGTGACATATTTAGCATTAATACAGTCCCTACATTTTGCACGGCTCAGTTCAAAGTCTTAAGACCAACCAATTCATGAACAGGGTGTAATTTGTGTGATTTTGCTTGTTTTAAGGGAGATTGATATAAAGCCACTTCTGATTCTCATCCTAATCAATTAGTAACTCATCTTTTTACTCAGTGAAATCGATTATTGGTTCTTATAAACCTCCTGCAGGCTGAGGGTGTGCTTCACCTCAGGGCTATGCTGTACTGGTCCATGGCTTCCTGGTACTCGTTGACAGCCACCAGGAAGTCCCCCAGGATGCGGTGCAGGACACAGTCACTCTGGTTGGCCAGGGCATTCCTCAGCAGGGCAATCCCATCTTCATACTTCTGCTCTCTACCTGTTCACAGGCAAAACTACTGTTTTAATCAACAATTGAGACAAATCTATAAAAAGCCACAGTGTTCACAGTCTTCCCAACACAAGGCTATCTGTCCCTCCAGACCTGTCAGCAGGGAGGACAGCAGTGCTCTACTTCTTGCAAGATTAACTCTAAACAATGACTTTTCATTGCAATAGCTGTTACATTCACAATTACATCTACTTTGAAGTAAAAATATTTTGTTTGCAATTGCTTTAAGTGTATGATCAGTTGCTGGATGCAATTAATTCCTGTGATTTTTCCTTCAGAATAGAACTGATAAATTCCCGGACTGCATCACCACTGTTCTATGCTTCACATCGATGCGGCTGCAGAACACCCTTCCATGTACAAAGGTATCTTTAAATAAACCAATACGTGGAAAAAGGAACTTACTGAGAAGTTCTGCTTTCTTTACCACAGCTTTAATGTAGTCAGGTCTTTGTGTGAGAGCTTTGTCCAGCAATGTTTTTGCCTTTTCCTGTGTGACTGGGTCCTCCAGGCAGACTGTGGCCAGCAGGGTGAGGGTCTGTGCGTTTGCCCCCAGGGTTTTGTACACATTGTTTGCCATCACCATGGCTTCTCGGATGCTGTTGGATGCCAGGTAACACTCGATGAGACCTGGGGGTGTCAGATAGAAACACTTTAGGGTTTGAGTCAGCACCACAGGCACTCACCCCTCCACCATTATTGGCACTTAGTAGCACTCAAGTGCTGAACAGCTGACATTCCAATAAGCAAATACAAATTGCAGTTGAGAAAGTGAATCTATGCATCTCAGCATACTCATTCTACAGATAATTGACTTGATTTTTATTAATGGACAGGCACTGAAAAAAACCTCTCAACCCTAAATACAGCTAATCTAACGTTTTTGTCCAATTCCAATACTGAGATAATTAATACTTGACCTGGACTCTTCACTACTTGAAGCCGCTGTTGAGATCAACCAGATTTAAATATCTAAACAAACATGACAAAAGAAAGCTCCCAGCAGAACTAACCATCAGTTAACGTCATCATCCAAAAGCAAGCCGCTCAAAACACCTAAGTTTGTTTACATCCAGATTAAACAAAACAAAAACCAAGAAAATCCCTTTTAGAAAACCGTTCTTACAAATCCATGCGTTCTCTCGTACCCCTCACCTGATCACACCATAGGTTTGGGGTAATAATTATTTAAAAAGCCAACAAGAGGAAAAAACTGCTGTTTAGTCCTTTGCCTCATCATCAGCATGACAGCAACCCTGAGAGAGAGCAGCAGTGAGCCCTGCCTGTGGCTCACCCTCGTAGCAGTCCAGGCGGCAGGGAGCGAGGCGGATGGCCTCACGGAAGTGGATGATGGCCTCCTGCACCCGGCCCATGTTGCGCAGAGCAGCTCCCTTCAGCAGCAGGGCCTGGACACTGTTGCTGTTCAGCTGGATAGCTTTGGCTCCTAAGTATAAGGCACGGGAGTATCTTTTGCTGTAGAAACTGTGACACCTACAGAAAGAGGAGAGGGATTGTAAATACGCGCTGCCTGTGGTGCCTGTGCGTAGTCATGGGGGTTTTGAACTCTTTGTGCTTGAAGTTAAGAAAAAAACTTCTTCAGGAGTTAAAAAAACCACATTATTATTGGTTTATAATTAATATTGGTAAATATTAAAACTGTTAGTGTTTAATGTATTGTTGGTATTGCACAGGTGTGGTAACTCTAATAGATTTAACATACAGAAAACAAACACGAGAGATATTTACAGAGAGCTAATTTAAGTTACCCAAGAATGGAACAGATAGGATAGAAAAGCACCTTCTGAACAAAACAAGCTGAACCCACTGTGTCAGCTGTGGCCCAACACATTCAGCAAATCAAGAGCTGAGGTGAGAAAGGAAAGAAAACAACTCACCCAGACACCACCCAGGGCTCTGCGTGCTGGTCAGAAATATTGAAGAGCCGGCAGCCCAAGTTCTCCACATCCTCCAGCCGACCCTCACGTGCCAATAAATAACCATAAACATCCATTCCTAAAGGGACACATTGGAGGATCAATCCTCAAGAAATGGAAACCTCATTCACAAGAAAAAAAAAGCCACCAAAACCACAAACACCTACTTTGAACTGTGCAATTACCAGGAACGGTTCAAGCCATGCAGCTTCTGGGTAAACAATATACAATATTCTACTGCATGTAGCTGGTACTCTTCAGGTCACCCTTCGCTCAGGATTTACTCACCTTTTATTAGGTAAGGATCCAGCATTTGTGCTTGTTCAAATTTTAGGATAGAGTTTTTATTATCTCCAGCTCTGAAGTACAGGTCTGCTAAGCTCCCCAGCAAGTCCACATTATCCCTCAGCAATGACTTCTTCTCTAAAGAGCTTAAAGGGAAAAAAAAGTGCCATTATTTATAAATGACATTTCAAATACCATTATATATAAGAATTTATATATTATTTGATTGCATCACACTCTTTCAACTCTTACCAAATGGTGTTTATTGCTCTGGTGTTGTCTCCAGTATGCACAAAGGCGTATGCCTTGATCCACACGGAGAGCCAATCCAAGTTGGGAATGCTCTGGATTATATTGATGGTCATGGAGGCCACTTCTGCTCCCTTCACTGACAGCGAGAGCAAGCCTGTTTAGGAGGGTTCATACATCAACCTCAGCCACTCAAAACCGCTTTTTATACAAAAATTGTCTGAGGAGCAGAAACTCCGTCCCTTGACAAGCCCAAACAGCTGGTTACAGGGTTGGTTACAATTTACATAACGTGGGTATGACATGCAAATGCAAGACAGCTACAGAAGTGTAGTTCAGATTATAACACATTTGAACACTGCAATGCTCACAGAGTGCAGATACCCACCCAGGATGGCATCCAGGGCCAAGGGGCACTGCCTCAGCACCTCTTTGTAGCTCGTCACCGAGGAGCGCTCCTGCCCTGCTTTCTTGTAGAGATTTGCCAGCATCATATTGATCTGTGAACAACAGAAATGTGGAGAGAGTCGAGTGTGAGGAAGCAGAAAAAATCACTAAGAAAGGTCACAACTCTGTCTTCAAGCCTGCCTGCCTCTGTTCTGGGCAGAGGACAAAATAACCTGCACTTCTGAGAACACTCTAAGGTACCATACAGTATAAAATGAAAACTGTGGCTTCTTTCTGAGTACAGAAAAAAAAATCTTCATTCTTTTGTACCTGCACAATGCACCTTGAGATCTGTGTTTTGCATCAAAGAAGTCAAAAGATGGGCAAGTGCTCACACATGATGCCAAGAAGGATCTGTAATCCATTGATCAGTCTCTTCCAGGAATCTCTCCATATCCATGGAAGTGTTTGAATTAGCTCAGCAAGGCAGACAAAGTTTCCATTCAGCTTCTGAATGAAGCCATGATTGACTACAGAACAGAAATTATCTAAGCTCCTCACAACACAAGGAGCTGGTTTCTGCTGCAGCACTTTCATTTACTGGTATATAGGCAAAAAGTTTGCTTTTCTCAGTCTTTTCCTCTTTTTCTGTTCTTCAAGTTGGTCTTTGAACAGAACACTCTGACATTAACTGGAGTTTAAGCCATGTACACTTCCAGGACAATTTAACATGAAACACAGTTGGCTGATCTGATGTGTTAATCTTTTAAGCCCTCCTGAGTAACAGAGCCAACGAGCAAAGACTCCACAGATTTGGCACTGCAGACCACAAAGGGATCTAAATATTTAACATTATCTAAACTGTTGTTGAAAAGGATTAAAAGATTTTAAAAGATGGAGCACTAGCAAACTTTCTACTTGCCAAGTCTTCAGCCCTTTAAGGATTTGGTATTGCTCCAACTATACAAGAAGTTAATAAAGATGCACAAAACATTTAACTCCTTTCATTTTCTTCTTCAAATTCTTTCTAACAGAGGAAATACAAAATTGGTATGAGTTTAAAGAAAAGGGTTCAAATCAGCTAATTTAAAATTAGGAAATGCTACCAAATAATATTTAACTAATGAGAAAGACATAATGCCATCATACCTATATACTATGTTCTGCCTTAGAGATACACTGACCAAGAACCTGTGAGAAAAACCTGCCAGAACTCACCTTTGGGGTTCTCTGCCTGGAAGGAATCCCATCAAGAATAGCAATGGCATCTTTATCTTGCTTCAGCATTGTGTAACATTCAGCCATTTTGTATTTCACTTCAATTTCTGATGGTAAACACTGAAGTGAAAAAAAAAAAAATTAAATACGACACTGGTTTAATCAGGTATGAAACTTTTAATAACGTTTCCTCATAAATATTTATACTGTATTGAAAAATACCTGGTGCGTGAAAGTTAACAATGCAACTCACTGCTAGTTCATATTGTTCCTGTCTTCAAATTAAAAGTATGAAGCACACATACTGAAAAATTTCATGTTGGAGACCATTTTAAGTTTTGCATTAGAAAACACCACTGCATTATCAAACTAATTAGTCTTAAAAGTCAGGTTTACTTGACATGATAAATGCATCATATATGGTGCTAAAAGACATGTAAAGGTGATGCTCATGGTTAGTGATGGACTTGGCAGGGACTCAATCTTAAGGATTTTTTCCAGCCTCAGTGACTGTGAATATTGAGTCAGCAACATTAATTGGAAGTAGGAACGTGATGGTTTTATGCAGCACATTATCAATTCCTAAATACCTGGCTTTGGGGTGTTGATGCAGCATTCCCAGTAGAAGGTCTGACTTTGGAGGTTTTACTTAAGGCTTTTTTCTGCTGTAAGGCCATTGTGTACTTGCTGACAGCATTCCTGTATTCCTTGTCATGGAAGAGGGAGTCTGCATGATAGACAAGGAGCTGGTACTTCTGAGATGGAGAGAACAGTTCCCTAGAAAGAATTTAGACAGAAAAGCTGAGATCAGCTGGCTGCACAAGCATCAAAACCTTACAGATGCAAAATATCTGTAGCTTTGGTTTGTCTGGCTTCAACTTCCAACTGCTGCATGGGAAGGACCATTGAGTAACAGCACTGACTCCTCACACAGGGGTTATCTCAGCAATTTCTTTTATCTGTAAACAAACAAATCCAACAGCCACTCCTGACACCTCATCAGCAACAACAGCTCAATGTTTGGCTGCTTGGCCACTGCCCCCGTCCTTTCCACAAGCCACAGGCTGTCAACGTCCATTACACTGCATCAACTTTCGCATAGAATTTATCCATCTTTTATTAGATAAAAATAAAGCATTCTACCCGTTCAGATTTCAGAACAGTTTTGTTTGAATAGACTCAAATTTAAAAGGCAATCCAGCTCTTTGTACAGCTGTTCTGGTCCTAATCCCTATTCCCATATTATACAGATCCCCTTTAAACACTCCTAGCATGTGTGCAGACCAAACGACCTCACTGTGACCTGCCAGGACTTGAAGGGAGCCAACAAGAAACACAGAGACAATTGACAAGGGCCTGGAGTGACAGAACAAGGGGGAATGGCTTCACACTGACAGAAGGCAGGTTTAGATTGGATTTTAGGAAAAATTCCTCCCTGTGAGGGTGGTGAGGCCCTGGCACAGGTTGCCCAGAGCAGCTGTGGCTGCCCCATCCCTGGAGGTGTCCAAGGCCAGGCTGGACGGGGCTTGGAGCAATCTGGGATAGTGGAAGATGTCCCTGCCCAAGGCAGGAGGGGTGAAACAAAACAATCTCCAAGGTCCTTTCGGTGATTCTGTGATTCTCTGCCAGCTCACCCATGCTGTAGCGGGCACCCCAAAAGGACGTTGATGTTGATACCCAGGCTCCATCCCTGCAGGGACAGGGCAGGGGCAGAGAGAGGACAAGGGCAGGAGAGGGGAAGGGCAGTGCCAGGACAGAACAGGACAGGGACAAGGACAGGGACACCCTAAAAGCGGCCCCGCTCCCCCCTCACGCGCTCCCCGCTGCCGGCGGGGCACTCACGGGTTGTTGCCGCTCATGGTGAGGAGCAGCCCGCTGAGCAGCCGCACGTTCGAGTGCAGCCCGGCGGCCGCCATCTCGCGCACGTGCTCCACCACACTCATGCTGCGGAGGGGACGGGACGGGGCTGGGGGGGAACCGGGAGAGGGACCGAGCGCGGCACCGGGAACCGATCTGCCACTGCCGCCGCCGCCCGCCGCCACTCCAAAATGGCGCCACCGAGGGGTCCTCGCGCGCCACCGCCTGCAGGCGACAAGGCACTGCCTGCGCGGCCCGACAGGCGCGCGGAGGGCAGCCCGCGCCGAGGACCCCTCGCGGCGGCGGGAACGGGCGTGAGGGGAGAGCGGGATCCGCTCGCCTGTTCGTCCTCTGGTGGAAGACACACTCCCCGTGCCTCCGCAGCTCCCGAGTCCGCCCCTTGTCCTCCTGAGAATGCGCTGATGGTTGCTGCAGCTAAATGTGCCTGAGGTTTCCGAGATAACGACGCTCCTGCCTATAAAAATTGGTAACTGAGGAGAAGTACCTTTCAAAACCTACATTTCTTCTGGGAAATGCCTCACTAGGCCTACCGTTAACTACAAGGATAGACTGAGAGGTGAATAATAAACTTTATTTTCCCACCTTAATTACAAAAACATTGTAAAACATGGCTATCCTATTCCTAAAAATTGAATCAGTGGGAACTTTCAGTTTGGACATGCCATCACTGCTGATGGGAGAGGAACACAGCTCTCAGCAGAAAAACACATTACCAGCACTGGGTTTGAGGTAACACTAAAAGTGTGTTGGTGCTGTGTGGTGACTGTGACACGAGTCCTGCCATGAAGGAACAAAACCTGAATAAACTAAACGTGGATTTGTGTTCTTCCAGAAATCATCAGAATAGCCACTTTTTTACCAGTCTGGGAGTGTTTGAATCCGCCAGCAGGAAGGCAGCCACTGACCCATTGTGTGGGATCTGCCTGTGTTACCCTGTAAAGGCATTTCAGCAGCACAGCTCTGCGGTGACAGACTGCTAAATAAACAGGTAAATTGCTGCAGCCCCCATATTAATCCCAGTTTTCAGTAAGAATGACTAACGTTACACAGTGATCATGGAATCACAGAATGGTTTGGGTTGGCTTCCAGTATCCCAGGTTGCTCCAAGCCCCATCCAACCTGGCCTTGGACACTTCCAGGGATGGGGCAGCCACAACTTCTCTGGGCAGTCTGTGCCAGGGCCTCCCTACCCTCGCAGGGAAGATTTTTTTCCCAGTATCCAATCTAAACCTGCCTTCTGCCAGTGTGAAGCCATTCCCACTTGTGCTGGCACTCCAGGCTCTTGTTGGCTCCCTTCAAGTCCTGGAAGGCCACAATTAGGTCACCCCAAAGCCTTTTACACACAAAAAAAAAGCTCTTTGATTTCTCTGAAGGCTGTCCATAAGACACACAGTAGTTACCACGTTAATTACAAGCAAATTTTATTGAAAACAAGGTAAAAATCACTGCACTGGACAATACAGCGTGAGAGGTCTGTTTTCCCTGGACAGTCGACACCCAGACTCCAGCCAGCAGAGCAATGACACAGCTCCCCTGCCCCACAGCCAAGCCCATTTCTTCTCTTAAATACAAGCCCTGTTTTAAATGCTGTAGCCACGATTACAAAGCAGCTTGCATCTGAAACAACACGTTGGAAATCACTTATTAAGCACCAGCTTAATAATATTTGCTTACACAACTTATCTTTTTGCTCTCCCTCCCTCTATCACTCATTGACAAGTTTGGTTTTTTTCTTCTTTTTTTTTTTTACTTCATAAGCACTTAATTCTTCCTTGGTACAAAATGTATCCAAAACAAAGGCAAAAGACTTCAACATCTTGCTGTGGAAATGCTTAAAGTTGTTGCCACTTTGCTTCACTGCCCAGGGCCTGAGAGACTCTTGTTCATGAACTGCCTCTTCACAAAGCAGATCCACCACTGCAGAAGGAAGTACAGAGTCAGAAAATCTGCAAGAGTGGTTTTCATTGACTTTAAAGTATTCAATCTCTGACACACAAAAAGTGTTAAGCCTCCAGTTTATGTTACACATAGTTTTCCACACTGGTTTCTACTGGAATTGAGGTGAACAAGACAATAGGAACAGACACAATGAGTTTATATTACAGGAGTCTGAATTAAAATGGGAAATTCTACTTTCTCTTATTTATCTTTAGTATATTTTATTCCAATACAGTCATAAATGAGGGATGCATCAGGAAGCTATGCCTTTGAAACTAAATTAGCCTCATTATTTCCACATTAAATGTAGTCCCATTTGCACATGAAACATGTGAACGCTCAGGAGGTGACTCATTCATTGATTAGCGATTTTTTTCAATCTGGATACAAGGCAAAACAATCGACTTAAAAGCAGCTCTCAAATCAGAGCTGCCGGGGAAGAGAAACAGCAGCTCTCCTGCTTGTGAACTTCCATTTGCAACCGCAGCCAAGAGCAGATGTGCAGTGCTTTGAAGAGTTGAACCAGACACCTCTTATTACTGCCCTGCTTTTGAAACTAACCCAAATTGGTGTTCACTGTCATATCACATTAGATTAAATTTATTGGTAACTTGCAGCTGCCATTTCACTGTAAAACCAGTCAGGCTTGGCTGGAGTTGCCCACTCCTGACCCTCACTCCATCATCTCACTTCTCTCCACACGTGGCTGAAAAAACACGCCCAACCTCTCATTAACTCGGTGCTGATGCCACTGAACTCTTACCTTGCTTGGTTTGTCACTCTGAGGGTCAAACACTTTGTCACAAAGGCGAAGGCCGGTTTCTTGCCTCAGCTGCTGCAGGTAGGCCCTCATCACCTCTGAAAGCAGCACAGCAAAACCAGGGTAAGCTGGGCAGCACCAACTCAAACTGGATCTATCAGGGAGGCATCAGACATCCCTGCTTAAAGCAGAGGGAGTTACACATCTGCAGGTACTCCCAGCTGGCTGAGTTGATTTGCTCTATTTATCTATGGAACCAGGGGAATCCCCAAGGTCAGAAAATCCAGCTTGTGCTGCTTTCAGAAGACAGACTGCATATTTAGAAGATTTAGTTTTAACAGTAATTTTTCTAACTGCAGTACAAAAATGCAATTAATAAAGTGTGACCCTCAGGGCCCCTGGATCAGCCTTACCTTCCTCCTGCTTGTTGGCAGGTTTGGCATAAATGGCATTAAGTGGAAAGCCAGGCTCCCCTGGGATTGGGAAGTTAGTGATTCCTAGTGTGTACATTTCCTTCTCTCCTTGGCCTTTGGAGTTACACTGGAAGAACCAGGCAAACAATGGGTTAGCAGTTATGAACAAAAGCTGACAGAGCATTAGACCCAATTATCTTACAGATCTGTAACATAACAACTCATCAAGAGCAACACAGCACATCCACAGCCTTGCAGTATTTGAAGCTCTGACAACTGGGACTGGGGTGAACAGGATTATTTATGCCCCTGGAAGAATTTCAGGAAATCCTCTGCTGAGAACAATCCTCAGAAAAGACTGTTTCCCTCCTGCACAGAAATTCAGTTTTCTTACCTTTTGCAGCTTTTTCAGGCACTCAGAAATATAGAGGGTCACATAGATCAGTGTTCTGTCAGCCTCATTCTGCAAAACAAGAGCAGGAACTCTTAGATTAGAGGACTTTGTGGAACTGATAAAGTCTGAAACAGCAATGAATTCAACCCATTTTGGGCTATAGTTTCCCCATGAGAGAGAGACTTGCAATTCATGACATTTACCCAACTTTAAAGATTAAGTAGAAGGGGAGTTTTTGTGATCTCTAGAATTACTTCCTTGAAAATTTATATTCACAGCACCAACCCTCCAAAGAAGTAGTATATGCTCATAATCTCAAAAAATTACCTTAATTTCATAATTTTTGAAGAAAACATTAGCTTTGAAGTAGTAGATGGCTTCATCTATAATATCTGTGTCCTTAGCTAACAAAAAAGAGATACAGAGTTAAGCAGTGCACTGTTACACTACCTTTATCATAACTTTTACTCACTGAAATACATAAAAAGGGATTATTGCAAAAGCAAAGCTGTGGTATTTACAAAAAGCAGAAGTCAGCACCATGTAACAGAAAACATGAGAAACACCATGAGCTCAGACTGTAATATTGAAGCTTCCTACTGCCTTCTCCTTCCCCTGTGATATGGCACTTCACAAACAGCAGTAATTCCCCACTTTTCTACCCCTTTTGAGTAATTCTGATGAGTTTTAACATCATAAAAGGACAGAAAAAATGTTTTTGGAGAAAGCACACCAGCACAATCACTCAGCTTCCATCATCCTCTTCAAATAAAGGAGGGGAGCAGAACACAGTGATGAGCTGACTTGTTCTACCATCCAACACTGCTTAAATCCAGAAACACTTCTTTACATTTCCCTTCTCAAACGGAACCACCACATTTCTGGGGAATATCACACCTGGGAAGTTCATGTGCTGAAGGGGAATCTGTACCAGGCTCCCTGTGGGCCCTGCTGGGCTGCCTGGAACTTCATTTCAGTTTTTGAAGCCCCACACCCTGAAGTGTTGCTGTTCCTCAGGGCAGCCGAGCGTTGCCAGCCGCAACCCAAAGCGTGAGTTCTGTGTAGCTGAATCCCCACTTCCTCTTGACACAGAGGCCTCACAGCACCACAGCCTCCTCAAAACCCTGCTCAGGAGCACAGTGAGGAAGCACCAGAACAGCAACCAGAGGCTCTGGTTACTGAAACAGCTAATTTAGCAGAACACAGAGCACAATTATCTGTGCATAATTATTTTCTATGATTTACATATCTGAAGTGTTTCCTCCTCTCTAAACTGCAAAGCCTCCCATTTCTCACCTGTGACTCTTCTCGTCACTCTGCTGGGGCTGGCTTAGAGCAGCCCCTGAGATGATAAACTACATCCAGTAATTCAGAGATTATAATAAACTTACTTTCTCGAGGTGCTGGGCCCTTGAACTGGCTTCTGATGGGTAACAGTGCCATGTTCCCAATTAGCTTGGTGTCTGAGTCCATTAAAGTGGAGTGGTAAGCCTAGAGACAGGGAGAGCTGGTTATTGATCCTACTGAAAATAGACATTTCCATATCCAATCACGCATCCCCCGTGTCTTCATCAAATAGGAGTCACAGCCTAGTTCATTACGATGCTTCCAGAACTTTTTGCTTGCACAAACAATTGCTATTTTCTATTTAGTTCCAGATCTTGGTGCCATTCTGGTGAACACCAGGAAAGCACCACCACTGCCACCACTTGCAGTTGCAGTGGTGGGAGATGGGATAAATCCGTGTTACTGGTCTGCAGGCACAGTTCATCCCCAGGCTGCCTGACCCCATCCTGGCAGCACCAAGGGGTAACAGTCCCGCTCACCTGCCTGAGTTTTGAGGCATTGCACTGGAAGTTAGTTGGTCATTAAAAAATACGTAATTTACTTCCATGTCTGGCTATTAATAGTAGATAATAAAGCCAGGCTTAATGCACTCAAAAAAAACCCCAACCTGATTTAAGTGAAAAACAAATCAGCTTTCTGGACATTACAAATTCTTCCTAGAAAACCGATTTTCAACAACTATTTGAGTTTAGTTTTAGGCACTTTCCAAACGTTTCCTGGGTGCTGTGTCAGGCCACTGGGAATCCCTCACCTCACAACCCAGCTTTTGTGGGGGGCCAGAGGAGGATGTGACTGAGGGAGGGTGGGTGTAAAAAGCAGTTTATTTCACTAAGGGTAAGGTGGTGTGAACAAAGCCAGAGCAAAGCCCTGCTGTGACCGCCCTCTCCCCCGCTGCTGCCGGGGCTCGCACCCTCCTGGCTGCGGGTGGATCCCCGGCCGGGGGAGGAGGAAGAGGAAGGCACCGGCCTTGCAGCAGCCTCCCAGAAAGAGCCATTCCCCGCTCTCAGCAGGGCTCCCGCAGCCACAGCCCCTCTTTCCTCCCGCACTGCCCGCGGCCAGACCCCGCAGCAGAGCCCGTTCCCCGGCCCGGGATCGCCCCCGCCGCCCCCGGCCCGGCCCGGCCCCGCGCCCTCCTGCCCGCGCTGCCGCCGCCGGGGCCGCGCAGCGCCGGTGCGGAGCCCTCACCGGCATCTCGAAGGGCAGGAGGCGGCTCGGCGGGGCCGGGCGGGAGGGGAGCGGGGCGAACCGGGCAGCAAAGCGGCCACAGAGCTTCCTCCTCCACCTACGCTGCAGGAAATGAGGCAGCGGCAGAGGCGGTGCGACGAGGGGAAGCGAGAGCTGCGCACCGCCCCAGAGGCAGCGCACCGGGAAGGGATCCCGGGAGGTATCGCTGTGCCCGGGCACTGCCCGTAAAGGGAAAGGGCCACGGAGAGGCACCGCTCTGCCAGGACACTGCCGGTGCCGGGAGGGGATCCCGGGAGGCACCGCTCTGCCAGGACGCCGCCCGCTCGGGGAAGGGGTTCCGGGATGCTTCGCTCGCAGCTGGTTTTCTCTCCTATGCGTTTCCAGCTGCACGGGGCACTTCGTGTAAGGAAGCATAAGAGGGGTCCAAACGTGTCGTGTTCAGAGGGATACAATATTTTAAGGTGCACACTCCAATTGCTGTCAAGCCATTAACTTCCCTGTGAGCCAGCGTTGCTGAATTTGTCCCCTGGTACCTGACTCACGGCATGAGTCAGAGACAAACTGGGGAGGTGTGGAAGGTGAGTCACAATAATTCAGCTGCAGGGCTGGGGTTTGTCCTTTCAAAACGCCCTAAGCGTGGTTTGGCCCAATGGCAGTCTGGAGGTGAATTCAACCACCGAGGCTTCCCCAACTTTGAACGGTTTAATTCAGCCAGATCAAGAACTGCCACATACAGATTTTTGTGAGCCCTTTTCCTCTAGATATGCAGGATTTGCTGGTCTGTTGGACCTCTTGCCCAGTTCTGGCACTGCTTTTTTATATGTACTAACACTGGTCTATGTATTTCATAACACACACAAGCATAATAAAAAGAATTGTTTATTAAAGTAGTTATGAGGTCATAGAACTCACTCTCCACTATAAATATTTGCTATTTTACAGATAAAACGTCAACTGTGTTTGTGTAAGGGTTGGATTTTGGTTTTTTTTCGTTTTTATTTTTTACCAAAAGCAAAGTATTTTTCCTCCCAGTTTGAACATGTTTTTTACTCATCCACATGATCTTGAAAGTATTCATCCACAAGAGCAGATTTATCTTCTTCACATTCCTGTCAAAAAAAACAGAAAAATAGAAAGCTTCCTGAGTTGAACACAGGAATCATCAGGGGACTTTGAACAGTCATGCAGGAAAAAAATCTTAGCGATCTCAATGGTCCCTTCTGACATTTGAAGGTTAAAATTCTGTCGATTTTGAAAACCAAAGCAATACTTCTAAACAACCATTTGATCAATCTGCATATGCAAGATGATATTAAAGAATTTCACTTCTATAACTCTAAATGAAGATGATACAAGCATTGTCATGGAAAGACTAAATATAGCTTATTTTGAACCACTAAGACAATAATTTATTAGCAGGGCAAAGAACATATTGATATTACAACTTACATTATGGATCCTTTCTAATTTTTCATCTTCTCACCAGCAGTCCCTTACCTTTGGCTCTTTAAATTCCAGATCTTCTCCATACTGAATGGTGAAGTCTATGTGCTGCAGAACAATGTTTATACTTTCCTCATCAGAGCGATCCAAAGGCAGGAATCGAACCATACCATAGTCATCAATCTGTAGAAGGATTCAAAGGATGTTGGTAAGGAAATGCAGAAAGTTAATTCTCAATCACAGCACTCTAAGCCTCTTCCTTAAACCACACTTGTCTGGACTTCTAAAATACCATTTAAAGCCACACTGCAAACCAATGGCAATCCCCCACTCAGAACACCTGGCTACCAGTCCTAACTTCTACACAGGAGAAAAAGCCAATTCCCAAAATTGCCAACAGAAAAGAATTCAAAGAAAATGTACTGGCTACAATCCAGATATCAAGAGTACCAAGTAGAATGAAGAATCTCATGCTAATCTGAAAAAACAACTGAGTTAGAAGAGGCAAAGAGTGATAGTAAATTTTAGCATACCAGCTCAAAAGCAATATACCTACCAATCCACATATAGATTTGGTCAGTTTTTTAAACCTTTTGCTTTTCAATATATTTGTAGAATCTTCAATCATAGAATACATATCTGGATCCAAGTACCTGGGGAAACAAAAGTCATCATTAACACTGAAAGTCTGTCATTCAGAATGACACAAAAGATCCAAGATAATTATGTACAGAAAAATCCAGACACAGTACGAACTATGGAACTATTCTTTTGATTCTGACTAAACCAAGCATAATACCCAGATGTTTAAAGACTATTGTTTGAAATAAACAAAATCCATCTTTTCCCATTCCAAAAGAGTATATTTTAATTGCGGGAAACATTAGACTAAACTTCCAGTAAACTTTGCCTCAGTATAATGTACTACAGAGTAAATAATTTTTTGGAACTTACTTTTCTATTTCCTTTTTGGCTTTCTTGCTCAGCAAATCCATTTTGGTCATGACGTTAATCTGTGGAATCTCCAAAGATATCATTGCACTGAGAGCTGCCAGGATTCCAGAAATAAACTTGAAGAGGATGAAAAACGATGTATTAAAAGTGCAGAAAAACACAACACAAACACACAGGACACTCAACCACAAGCCAAATCTGGTAATGAATATATGGAACATGGACACAAAGCCAAATGAGGAATCATTCTCTCTGCTGGAAAAGGGAGGTGCCAAGTAACCCCTCTATTTTTGGAGCCTCAAATATGGATCTGCCACTGAAAAGGGCATTAAGAAAACACAAACACTTCTTGGGATAGTTTCTGCTAAATGGGGAAAGTGGCCTCCTTGTTCTCGGGATCTGAGAAAGCTCTCATGGAATCACAGAAGAATTTAGGTTGGAAGGGACTTCTGGAGGTGATCTGGCTCCTACAGCTGCTCAAACAGAGGCACTTCCAGGTCAGAGCAGGCTGCTCTGGGGTTTGCCCAGTCAAGTTTTGACTCCATGAACATTCAGTGCACAAGCCCTCTGTGCCTGTCCCAGCCTGAGCACTCTCACAGTGCTGGTTGTCTTTACATCCACCTGGAATTGTCCTTGCTGCAAGCTGTGTCTGAGGCAGCTGATGACAGCAATCACATCTCCCTGGATTTGGCAATTTTTCCTCTGGGCAAACCCAGCTCCCTGAAGAGCTCAGACTTCTTGTTCTTTACCAATATGAACTTTATCAACAGATTTCAAATGGATACCTTAAAAGATTCCACCATAAACTGAGAATCCACAAGGAAAACTCCACAGACACGGAATTCCCACTGCTGCAGCTGCTCCACCAACTGTTTCATCACTGGCAGGTGTGTGTAGAGTTCAATCTGACCTGGGGCACACTCAGGATATTAACAGGGAGGAATGTGAAGCAAACAGCAACAGTTCACAGTTACATATAGACATGGGAATTGCACTTAAATAAAAACTGATAAGGAAAGCACACTGTTTTCAGGCAGCTCTGACTGTGAGTGAAGTGGAAAAGAAATAAAAGGGAGTTTTTCCTCCTTTGGTCTCCAGGTAGTGTTAGTTTGCAGTTGTCATAGCACATGATGCTACCAAACATCTCTGCAGTCACCCAGATCAGCCCAGGACCAAATTCACTCCTGAAACACCTGAAAGTGACTCTGACAACTGTTAATGGTTCAGTAAAATGGGAATTATCATAGACGTACAACCAAATTTTCCAGTTTGTGAATTTTCCAATACTCACAAAGAGTGATGCGAAAACACTGGCGTGTGTTTACCTGGGCAATCAAACAAAACATAGTCATCCTCCACATGCCCGAGGCTCTCCTCCAGCCAGCTGAAGTTATTGGCAAAGTATTCCATGCAAAACACCAAGCCACCATTGGGGCCAAACCTCAAGGACTCATCTTCCATGACATCGTCCACTTCTATCAGCTCGCGGATGTCTGCGACAACAAAAACGTCACCAAAGCCAGGGAATGAGCTCTGCAGGCAGCTTGGTAAGTGAAAAAACCAGCACGACTTTACAGCAGCACCGGGTGCAGGGGGATCTCCCCGGCACAGGCACACCCAGCAGCCAAACAAAACACTTACGTTCATGAAACTTACACAAATTCATTAATTGTCCAAATAAATATATGCTAAATACCTCCTCAGACTTATTTGGATATGAGTAGGGGTTTTGAGAGTCTCTGGTGGTCATTTGGCAAACATCCCAGTCCCCAAATTTTCCTCTTATGGTCCTGGATCTTCCAATGAATCTCTTCTCCTGAAACTATCTCAGCTATGTGGTCAGGTCAGGATGCACTTTTCTTATCATCTTTGTTCAGACACAAACACTGTTGTTGTTCTCAAAACTGAGACATCTGCCAGTACATATCAATCACTGCTGTAGGTAAATACAGGGATTAAGCACGAGCTGGCACAGGCCAACAGTGACTGATGTAAGGAGTTATCACTACTACAAGACTGAATTAATCTGTGATATAGCCAGTAAGCACTGTTTAGTACCAGACTAGAATTATTCACTGATACAAGGATCACACACTATTTTATTAAAACAATTTTCCAACATTTTCCCCCACTGCTGTATGGGCTCCCTTTTAGAGTAACAGAACTCGTCCGGTAGGACGCCCAGGGGGCGGTTGGAGCCCAGCCACGCCCGGCGGTGCCCGGGGCCGCCGCTCACCTGCCATGACGGGGTAGCTGAAGAGTTCGGCCGCCGGGTCCAGGTTCACCACCTGCACGGCGCGGCCCAGCGCCTCGCAGTGCTGCACCATGGTGGAGCAGTACGTGCTCTGCAAGGCACACACGGCCGTCAGGAGCCGTCAGGAGGCTCCCACCGCCCGCCGCTCCCCGCCGTCCCTCGTTCCCCGCTCACCTTCCCGCTGCCCGCCGGGCCCATCACCAGCTGTGCGTATCGGGGCATGGCTGCGGCGGCCCGGCGGGAAGTGGCCGCTGCGGCGCCCCGTAGTTCGGCTGAACCTGTGACCGGCGCAGCGCATGGCCCTGCCCGCCGCGCTACGGCGAGCCGGCGGGGTCAAACTGTGCACGCCCCTCTCGCGAGACGGCGGCGCTGGGGCGGGCGCACGTGCGCGCGCGGTGAGGGAGCGGGACCCGCCGCGGCCCGAGGGGCCTCCGGTAACACCGACACCGCCCCCGGGTGCCCCCGCCCCGCTCTGCTCGGCCCCTGCCTGGCGGTTCCCACACCCGCCCGCTCCCTCTCCTCCGGAGCCGCGGCACTGCCGCCCCTCGCGGGGATCCCCCCGGTGCTTGTACCTGAGCATCCTCCCGGCGCCCTCCTTTCCGTCCGCCCCGGCACCGCCCCGCCCTGCGAGCCCGTCCCTGCTCAGGTACCCGCACCGCATGCCCTCGGCTGCCCCCCGTCCCCTCAGCTCAGCCCCATCCTCCCCTCAGCTTCCCGCATGCCCTCAATTCTGCCCCCACAAATCCCCCCAGCTCCCCTCATCTCACCGTGTCCGTGATCCCTACTCTGCCTGGTGTCCCAGCACCCTTCCCCTGCCCTCACCTCTGCCCCCTGACCACCCAGCACTGTCCCGGCCTATTTGGGGTCTTCATGAGCATCCCAGCATCCTCACCCGCACTGTGCCCATCTGCCGCCTGTCCCTGTCCCCCTACCCCGAGCCCACCACCTCTGGAATTTTCCCTCAGCATTCCTCACTGCCCAGCACTGCTTGTACAACACCCGAAGCTTCCTCACACATATCCTGTTTGTTCCCATCGTCCTGGGGGATTTCTTGTGTGTTCCAAACTCTTTCCTTGTTGACTCCTGTCTTCTAAGTCCCTTGCTTGCATAAACCACTCTTAAATCCATTAATGGCTTGAGTTTGCTTTCCTTGTTTTATGCTCTTTGGGTTTTTTTCCCAGTGTTCTTGGATCAAATTGTGACTCTGCAGGCACTGATTTAAATGACCCCTTTCCTTTGCTAATATGAGAGAGGTACCTGCCCCTGTGCCCCCACTCTTCGTGTGCCACTGATTTAACATGAAACTTCACCTTGTCCTTAACCCAGTGTGTTCTGTAATTCCATGCGGGTTTCTAGAAACTCTTTCTTCATTTTGTGGCACTTTGGCTTCTTTCCCCTTACGTGCTAGAATTCCAGTACTGCTTGCTGTCCTTTGTAGCCGTTTTCCCCATGTTTTCATTGATTTCGACTCCCATTTTCTTCTCCCTGATCTCTCACTCTCTTTTGACACTTGCACCTATTTCCTGTGGGATTCTTGTTGAGTTGGGAGGGACGTGACTGCCTTAAACCCAGTCCCTGGGTCCTGATTCTGTCACCCTGTGACCCCCAGGCGTGTGACATGGCCACAGAGGTGGCTGATCCCGTGGTCCCTGACTGCAGAGGGGACGGCAGGAGCGGTGCCAGGTCGGAGGCCGATTACCCCCTGCGGGTCCTCTACTGCGGAGGCAAGTCCTGGGAGCTTTCTGGGTGTGAGAGGGGTGGGAGCACAGATCTCTCCCTGCAGGAAGCCGCTAAAGCCATGAGCACAGAAAAGGCCTCTGAGCATTAGTATGGCAGCAAGAAATGGAGTACATTAAGTTGTTGGGCTGTGTTTAGAAGTATTCTTTACCCGCTCCGTTTGTAGTGATGTGGGTGAAGTGTAAAGGGAAGTAAATAATCTCGACAGATGTGTTTTTAGATAGGAATGTCATTTTGTTTCAGGCTGGAAAACAATGGCAGGGCATTAGAAAACAGCCCTGTTGTTGTGGAAGTCTGCAGGGTTGGTTTGGGTGTCCCCTCTTTGGGACTTTGGCAGCTCTTGGAGAAAGGGAAGCTGACCAAACCACCTGGTATTTTGCTCTGTGTATCTTCTCCCTCAGGTAGAAGTGGTATTTTGTTCTGTAGCTTTTCCCAGCCCTGGGCATCTCCTCCCCTTCCCTCACTGACTGGCAGCTCTTGCTGTGATGGTTTTATCCTGATGCAGAGCGTGTGAGCACAGGTCTAGTGAGAGGGGAATTAAAATGTGGAGTGGCAATAATAATGAAAAGCTTTTGAGTCAGTATGTGGTTATAACCAGGAGATATGTAAGAACTCATCCCAGACTTTAAAACACCATTTGGAATTTAATTACTAAGACTGTAAATAAAAATGTAAAAAGTAAAAAATTCCTTTTGTAATCTGTTCTTTTTTTTTTTTTCTTTCCCTTCTTTCTCCAGTCTGTTCGTTGCCAACAGAAGTGAGTTAATTTTTTGTTGTCCAAATTTCCTTCTGTCTTGTTATGCCCATTTTGGTGTATTTGTGATGGATATTTTCATTCCTCCACTAACAACATTCATATGGCTTTTCTCCAGTACTGTGAATACATGCCTGATGTGACTAAATGCAGACAATGGTTAGAAAAGAATTTTCCAGATGAGTTTGCAAAACTTACAGTAGGTAAGAATCTTTTCTATTTTCTAACTGATAAGTGTCCTTGGACATACTTAGAAATATTTGAGCTTGTCCAGTTCTTATGTCTTTCCTTTTCCTGCTTTACCATGTGAATGTTAATGCTCTGAACGCTGTGAAATAGGTTTTATAATGTCAGAAAACACTAAATAATCAATTTGTATTTTTATTAATAATATTTGAGCTTTCTTAAGGTTCCCGCCATAAACAATCATCCATGCACTTGTTTCCCATCATTTTATTGGATTTTATGTCTGTCCAGTCTACAGTGGATGGCTGGAGGAAGGGTCATTAATAATGGGGAGCTTACATGTTTACATTTGGAATTTCAATATGAACATTATCATTAACTTCTGTCTCTTTGGAAGAGTCTATTGATATTGTCACTGTAGCTTTGAGCTGAGGCTTTTCTGGAGTCTAATTTGCATAAATACTGTAATGAAGATGTAACATGCATCAGTCAAGGGGCTGCTGCACTTCAGCATAGTTTACTGATTTAGCAAAATATCTCTGAACCCTACTTTCTGTTCCTGTAAGGCTGTGGGTGTCTGACCACTGATTTTGTCCTTTTTTTCCCTCACTCCTTTCTGCTTCATTTAAGAAAATTCACCTAAACAGGAAGCTGGGGTTGGAGAAGGCCAAGGCAATGTGGGAGGAGGAGAAGAAGAGGAGAAGAAGAAGCAAAAGAGAGGCAAGGTCTAAATAGTTGATTGTGGTATTGATTTAAAAGCAGTTTGGGGCATCCCTTTCTCACCTGCTGGTCTGGAGCAGGGCACAAATTCCTTGCATTTTGGTGGTTAGCTCTGCACAGAACATTGGGAATATCTTCCTCCCTGTGGTCTGTGCCAGTGGAAATGTTGGACAGGGAAAGGTGACCTGCATCCTGTGCCCCATTGTTCCTGTCACTGCTGTCACACTCGGAGCAATTCCTCCCAACCTGAGATCAGCTGGCATTTCTCCCGGAATGCTCTGCCCTGTTGAGCAGCACTTTATGGGCTGCTTGCAGAGTGGAACAAAGGCTGCTTCCCTTTTTTAATGCCTCATGATTTTGCTTTTGCCTTTGTTCCTTCCACCTCTGTGGATTCACAGAACAGGATTTGGTTTTATGCTTTTAAATCTATGACCTGTGTCTCCATTAGTAGCTGTGTCTCTTCCCAGCAGTACTAATGAAAAGCATTTTCAAAACCCAACTTTGGAAGATATAAAGTTACGTGGAACAATTTAAACACACTTTTATTTTCTATCATTGGAGTTCTTTCTGCTGAATTAATTAACATACTTTCCACCATAAATCAGAGTGCTGGAGCTGTTAATATGCATTTTCCTGTGCAGTGTCAGTTGTGTGTAATGTTCCAGAAATTATGGTTAATACCCAGTAAGATTCATATTTTATGCCATATATATTTTTGTTTTCTTTTTGGTATCTTGGTAACCAGTTTAATTTACCTTCTCAGCAGGCAATGTGTAGTGACAACAGTAATTCATGTTCTGTAACTTGGATGCTTTTCCCAGAGATTTCAGGACATTTTATTTCAACATTAATTTGTTGTGAGGGGTGGTGTGATTAGTTTTCAGTCTGGTTTTTGGTTCTAAAATAATAGTATTTAAAATATTTAGTGATTTTCTCCTAGAATCTAAAGTTTCATGAAAACTTACAGTATGGTGTTAAGTAGGATGGTGTGAGAGTGACCATTAGAGTGTGAGGGAAAACAAGCACAAACTTAATTAGACACTACAGAAACTCACTGAAGAAAATTTCAGGCAGAAATACACTGTCTTAAAATTACCAGACACCAGTTTATAATAAAACAGAATTGAAAGTACTATGTGTTAGAAACAGAAACAGTCCCAGGGGTTGGTTTACTTGTCATAAATTCTTTAGGCTTGCATGCTGAGAAGGCTCAGAAACATGAAACTTTGGAATAACTTGGTGACTGTACACAGAGTTAGCCGAGATCTTAATCTGGCTGGAGGAATCCTAATGAGTGGAATGTATCTTTTGCATGCTTTACTCTGACTCAGAAATGGAGAGTGTTTCACAGGCTGGCCTAGAAACAGCAGTGGGAAAGGTGGTGTTAAATCACAGAATCACCAGGTTGGAAGAGACCTCCAAGATCATCGAGTCCAACCCACCCCTGACACCTCAACTCACCCCTGGCACCGAGTGCCACATCCAGTCTTGTGTTAAACACACCCAGAGATGGTGAATCCACCAGCTCCCCTGGCAGACCATTCCAATACTTTATCACTCTTTCTGTAAAAAACTTTTCTGATATCCAGCCTATATTTCCTTTGGTGCAGCTCAAGGCTGTGTCCTCTCGTTCTGTCAGCTGCTGCCTGGAGAGAGAGACCAAGCCCCACCTGACTACAACCACCTTTCACGGAGTTGTAGAGAATGATAAGGTCACCTCTGAGTCTTCTTTTCTCCAGGCTAAATGGTGTGGGATTGGGCTGCTGTGGCTGGCTGCTGTCACAGGGCTGGGTTTGCTGCTGGCTCACATGTCCATGGTTCACTCTGGGGTCAGGCACAGGTGTCCAGAACTTGATCTGCTGTTGAACCCAGCAGCCTGAAGAAAGCAAAACCTTGTGGTCCCAGGAAATGGGCATGAGCAGCTTGCTTTGCCTCAGACACAAACCCTGAGGACGTTAAAATACTTGTGGGAAACATCAAAGAAAAATTTATTTCTAGGATCGCACCCAAAGAACGATGGAAATGTAGACCAAACACAGTGATTGGTGAAGTGTGGGGAAAAGTCCTTTTTTTGCTGATTGTAGTGGGGGTCTGCTCTGCAACCTGTGCTTAAGTGCACATCTGACATGTATATATTGTTATTTTCCATAATACTGGACTTTGATGACATGGGGTCTTTCTTAAATAATACTAAACCTGAAACAATGTGCAAAATATATTTTTGTTTACCAACAGAGTTGGGAAGGTAACAGTTTCTTTGTTCATAGGGAAAAAAATCTGGCCTTGTCTGCTTTTTTCTTTGATGAACTATGACATCATTTAACTAATCCTGTAACCTTATGCTGTGTTTTAAAGGTGGAAGAGGCCAGATAAAACAGAAGAAGAAGACTGTACCACAGAAAGTTACGATAGCTAAAATTCCCAGAGCAAAGAAAAAATATGTCACGAGAGTGTGTGGCCTTGCCACGTTTGGTGAGTTTGGGTTTTCCTGGTATTGGATGTGCCTTTAACCTCGAGATACTTCTTCTGGTTGTATTCCACTGGGGAATCTGCCTCCAGCTGTGAAAGTCCCAAGGTGCTTTTAGCAGTTCCAAAGCATGTCAAAGGTACACTGACTTCCCACAGGGATAAATGATTAAGGTACTTATTGCCATGTTTTTTCAAACGAAGAGGGCTACAGGTTTTTTGAAATAGGGCATAGACCCACATCAACAGAATGTGTAGAGGACATTCAGCACTTTCTACCTTGAAGCATTTGTAGATCTGTAGAGTCAGATATTTTGGGTGTAAACAACAGACCTGGTTTCCAATGGAAACTCTAGCAAAGCTTCAACTGTAAAGTGCTACTGCTTTTTCAAGTTAGAACAAGATTTTGGCTTTATTAAAATATTTTCTCAATATTAACAACAACTGTATCTAAATCGTCCACTTTCCCCTTGGCAGAAATCGATCTTAAGGAAGCACAAAGGTTTTTTGCTCAGAAATTTTCCTGTGGTGCCTCAGTAACAGGAGAAGATGAAATCATCATTCAGGGGGACTTTACAGATGACATTATTGATGTAATCCAGGAGAAGTGGCCTGAGGTAATAAACTCTTCCTTCTGTCAGGAAGACACACACTTTTCCGCTCTAGCCTGTGACTTTCCAATGATTTTGGAAAAGAGTTTCCTCTGTGGTAGCATGGAGTGGTGCACAAAAATAAAAGAGCAGTTGTTGCATTCCCACCCTACAGTGAGGGAAGCATTTCAGAATAAATCCAGCTGTCAAATATCTGTGGCTTCTTTGTGACCATTTCTTAACAATGGGTGTCTAACTATTCTTACATTGCCATCCTAGTTTTCAACTCCTCTTAAAATATTGCAAAATTAAAACAAACAAAAAAACCCCAAACCCCACACATTTGTGCTTCAGGAGAAGAGGTCAGCTAGTGTGGGTTGGACTGAAATTTAAGGCTGAGAGCTGTAATTGCAAGGGCTTTGTCTAATTTTCCCTTATCCTGGCATTTCCCAAGTGGAATTCTTTATGGTTTAACTCCATAGGCCTGTCTTTATTCCCAGCCCTGCAGGCTCAGCTGTGTTCTGTAAGCACATGTCACTCATGTAGGATTTAGAGCAGGGAATCTGGAATGGTGCTGTTCACTTCTCCCACACTTCACTACATTTACAGGGGTGTACACTGAAGGAGACATGTGAAAAGGAAATACTTAATCTGCTCTGTTTTGGCTTTTTCTCCCTAGGTGGATGATGACAGCATTGAAGATCTTGGAGAAGTCAAGAAGTGATAGTGAAAGACTACCTTTATTTAATTATATGGTTATAAATGATATAGCAAAAGTGAGGCTTCTAAATCCATTTGCTCTGCAGTGAAACTGCAGAGAACCCGTATCCTTGGCATTCTCACTGTTCTGTATAGGCTGCTTGGTTTTTTTGTTTTTGGGGTTTTTTTTTTGTGATATTTGCCAAAGTTAAATTGGGGTTCTACCATGCTTACGCATGAAGTAGATTTAAATAAAATTACTGTTCCTCACTGAATAGTTTCTGAGTTTTTTACATCTACTTTCCTCTATCTTACAGGAAAATAAGAATTTAAGGCATTAAAATTGTGGTTTTCATCTGCTGTCCTTTCTGCTGAGCTCTAGTGAATAAGGCACATGGCTGATGTAGACACTTTTACCTCTCATTTACCTGCAGAGGATTTTAGAAATCAGAATGGAACAGACATTCTAAAGGTTTTTTAACAATGAAAGAACAATGAATCCTGAAGTGGTCAGACAGCTGGGCTGAAGTGATTATTCTGCGTCCCTGCCAACTGAATTATTTCATTAAGTGGAAACACTGAGAAATATGTGAATATGACTTAGAATTTTATCCTGTTTACATAATTCCAAAGATCTCCAAACCCTGCTAGGCTCCTAGGTGAGGCAATTGTAATAGCTTTATGGTTTTATCATGCTGCTCATTCCAGTAGTGAGCACTGTTCCACAGGCCATGTTAGCAGGTGGGCTGGGGTGCCAGCTATGCTGTCTGTACTCCCACAAACAGCCTCGAGCATCGATTTGGTGCTTTTTGTTTCACTGTTCCACTTAATAACAATAAATGCTTCCTGGCGGCAGAGTCCTGGAAAGTGGAATGGTCCTGTCACTGCAGAACCTCGGTGAGCTGAAAGCCAAGGGGGTGATGCGTCAGACGCTCTGTTCTCTTTCTGTAAAGCTGCTTTTTTCAGTGATTTCTATTTATAAACCATGGGTGTATCTGGGGAGATAACTCTATCCCTGTCGCTGGAAATAGCCTATCTCCAGAGCTGCCTGCATCTCTGGAGTTCCTCCCATTTAACGCTGGGCAGGGAAGTTGCTTCCAACCCGTAACATCCCGCCGGGTTCTTACTCATCACGTATTAACAACGTTATTAATTATCACATGTTATTTGCAGCTCCAGCCCCGCCGGCCGAACGCCAGGTGAGGCGGCCGAGGGACTCGAACCCGCGGGCACCGGACTCGAACCGGCGGCCCCTTCTCTGAGGGGGGCGGAGCTTCCTCCAACGGTGGGCGGTGCCGGTGGGTCGGGGGCGGCCGCGGGTAACGGGGGGCAACGAGCGGGGGACGGCAGCGCGGAGGGCACGGGAAGACCCCGGATTTAGGAAGGGCCGGCCCAGCCGGGCGGGACAGCGGGAGAGCCCTGCAGGCCTGCCCGGGAACGGGGGCAGCTCCCCGGAGATGGTACCTCGGGGCCCCGCCTCAGGCCTGGGGGAGGCCGCAGGGCCGCCCCCGCCCCGCCCGGCTCAAGGCTGCTTGTGCTCCCTCAGGGTCGGCGGGTAACGGGGGTGCTCAGCGAGGGAGGCTCCATGCTGAACGTGACATTCTTGAAGCGTTCCCGGTTCCACTAATGCCTGGCAGGGCTCTGGCTCCCAGTCCCCTATGAGTTCATCACTGCTGCGTTCTGCTTCGCCCCAGGTAAAACATGAAAGTGCCGTTAACAATCAGCTCTGTTTTGGGTAGGAGGGGACTCATTGTGCTGCCGACGGTTTGAGTCACGGACCACAAGTGGTATCACCTTGTTCTGCAAAGGGCTTCAGTCGAGGGCCACAGGTGCTACCACGAGCATAAAGGAACTTCTTGGAATGGTCTCTATTTATAATATAAACATAGCTCAACTAAAAATAAAACCCTCGAGTTTATTATGAGAGAATTTGTCACTTCCTTGTGTTGAAATGCATTCCATGTCTCACCTTTTGTAGGCATTTAGCCCCGATCACAAGAACAGGATCATTAGGAGACAGAGACAGGAAATCAAGCTTTTAATTGCAGAACTGAAAGATCGTGACAGGGAGCTCAATGACATGGTGGCAGTGCATGAGAGACACATTCAGGCCTGGGAAGATGATCGCCAAAAAATACTGACTTTAGCAGAACGATGCAGCCTATTAACCAGTAAGTGTTGTGATGTAAAGTGTAAGATCTTGGTCATCTAAGTATGTTCAGGTGTTTTGACCCCTCAATAACAGTTCTGCATCATACAAGGAACCATTTCCTACCCTTCAGCCTTTAAATTTTATTGTCTTTTTCTGAGATCTAAACGTCCACACTGGTGCTGAAGTGAGCTGATCTTGAAGGGGGTGTGGTGATCAGATAACTCTTTCTGCTCTGAATGTGTAAATTGCTTCTGTGAATTCTTTGAAAAATAATCTGATTAAATAAATGTGGGGGAAGAGAAAAATTTGCAACCTGCTGGTGAGTTACAAAGCCCTGTGCCCTGAGGTTCTGCTGCACAGCTCTTTACAAACACAAACCACCCAGTGAAACACCTGGTGGCTCTGAACAGTCTCAGTACAGAGCTCACCACGCAGTTCCTGTTCCATCTGACCTGGGTAGCCAGGGAATCCTCCTTCAGAGTGTGCGAGACGAGCTTTCAGGTCTGAATTGTGTGATTTTAAACACTGGGTTAAATTATTTCTGAGATTTAAGAAGTTTCATGATGGCCTCTGAGCTGTTTTCTCATGGATACCTTTGTCTCCTTCCTTTTCAGGTGAGCTGAATGAGAGAAATGCAATTATAAAATCACTGACCAAAAAGTTAAAGTTACTAGAATCCCAGCATAATGACAGTAAGACAACACTTGAAAGCACACAACAGAGGTTTAAAGAGCTCTCTCAAAAAGTAACAGATTCATCTGTTCACTGCCAGGCTCTGGAGGTAGGGATTGAGTAATGGTCTAGTTTTGTAGTCCGTGCATGTACAGGATGCCTGTGATGACCTGTAACATTCCAAAACTGAGACATGCAGGGTATTAAGACCCTTGATCACAAGCAAATTGGGGAACAACTTTTACTCCAGTCTCCTTTTCTCCAGTTTGCTCAGGATCCCACATTGCCATTCACGATGTTGAAATAACATGGATGGATTCACTGGGAAAAAATGATAACTTTGAATCACTGAAGTAATAGCTGACACTTATTTCTGTTCACTAGGAGAAAAATCAAAGTCTCCACTGCTCAGTTTTGGAACTGTCTGCTAAAACAGGCCAGTTGCAAGCAAGGGAACAGGAGCTTCTCAGTATGCTTCAGCTGAAGGTAACATCTGTAACCTCTGTCATCCCGTGGGCACTAAATGTAGTCAAACTGCAGTGCAGCTGTTGGGAACTGTGCCACAAGGCTTCTGTCACTTGTGATCTCACCCATGGTTAATTCTTAGGCTTGTTTGAGAAGGGAAAAGTGGCCAGCAATAAACTGGTATATTTTCATCAACAAGCTTGTGTCCAAGCTTTAATTTTGGGGAGTTTTTTCCTCAAAAGCTCAGAAGGAAGTCTGTGGATCACTTTAACTACTGCAGAAAGATGTACTGTTGTTTTGTCAAAACCCATCCATAATATAAAAAATAAGAATTCATTCTATTTCCTATTTCAGGACAAGGCCTTAATTGAAACAACTGATCAGATTACTGAGGTTACATCTAAATTTAAGACTCTGGAAAGTGCACTGCGTACCGCAAAATTGGAGGAATTCACTCGCACCAGAGAACATCAAGATCTCAAACTGACACTGAATGATGTCGTTTTTCAAGTAAATAAGATGAAAGGTAAACGTTTATATTGGGCACCTAATTTAGTGTAGGCCAGCACAATTCCTTTTCACTCTGGGAAATGTTACACTGTGTTTTACAGACGTCCTCTCTGAAAAGGTGAAAGAAAGCAGCAAGCACCAGGAAGAAATCAGTAACCTGAAAAAAGAAAATGGCTGCTTGAGGAGTGAGCTGGTGCTGGCAGGTGAGGGTGGGTAGTTGGCCTTTCATGCCTTGTCTTTCGACAGCACAGAGACTTCTGAGCAGCAATTCAGTGATATCTGTGAAGGAGGCAGCTTGTTACCTGCCTTCCTTGCAGTTTAATAAAAGTATATCCCTTGTGTGCCATTCTTCTGTGGAAGCAATCTGGGGTTTCTGCAGGGGCACTTTATAAAATCTTGTGAAAGCACAAAGTTCACCAAAGTGATTACACAGGGAGAAGTAAGTGGCTCAGGGGATTCTCTCGTGAAAATGTTGTCTTGTCTTCTCTTCCTCTTCTCTTCCTCTTCTCTTCCTCTTCTCTTCCTCTTCTCTTCCTCTTCTCTTCCTCTTCTCTTCCTCTTCTCTTCCTCTTCTCTTCCTCTTCTCTTCCTCTTCTCTTCCTCTTCTCTTCCTCTTCTCTTCCTCTTCTCTTTTGCTTTCTTTAGGTGATGAGTTTGGTTTAGGCAGGTTTAGTATGCAGGCCTTGGTAAATTGAATCTTACTCTCCATAATACCTTTGGTTTTGGGTGGAAGAGCATCTGGTGCTGCAGTGGGTAGGAAAGATCACTGCAATATTATTGGAGACAACCACAGAGACCCTGAAAGATTAGGTGGTCAAATGTATACTCTACTGTGAGATAATTTCCTTGCCTATCACTTCTAGTCTGCTCTTACCTTTGTCAGATATTCATCCCAAGTCTCATTATTTTAAAACGAATAGAACTGGGAATTGTTTCGCAGCACTTCCCTCTACATGCATGAATTAGAATTAATTAACTGAATTTCCTTCATCCTTTTCCCTTTTCCCTTTCCCTTTTCATTTTTTCCTTTCCCTTTTCCCTTTTCCCTTTTCCCTTTTCTGTTTTCCTTTCTGAAAATGTTAAATAGATCAGTCAATGAAGCACAGTATTGCTGCTGGTGAAATGAAGCCAGGTGTTGAGGGAAAAGTCCAAGAAAAATACTTGATTGTTTAGTTTTCTTGTGGGTTTTATGCTCTTTTTATGTGGAGGAGATCCCATTGATCTTAAGAAAATGCTTTTGTTCTGTTTCGGTACTTCCTTTTACTACTACAGACACAGCATTAGCAATGCACTTGCTTTGTGTCTATTCACCTGAAGTAATAAAAATAATTATTATGTTTTGAAACAGTGGAGGAAGCACAGAGAAAGGATCAGCTTTATCAGTTTGTCAAGTCTAAGCAAGTGCGGATTGAAAAAGAGTTGTCCAGTTTGCGACAGGTACAGCCCTGATGGTGTTTCTGCTCTGAGGTTAGAGGAACATTTTCAGGAACACCAGGCCTGCATGGAACAGTGTAAAAAAGTTAGATCTAGATAGTATTATTGAAGGAAAAAAAAAACGGGTTTTGCCTTGCTGGGATCCCTGTAGAATGTTGATTTATTTCATTTGGGGTTAAGGTGAAAAGCCCATGGTGGTTCCAGGTTTGGGAAGTCACGTGAAGGGCATCATAATTGGGATTACACACCTGCCCTAGGTGAATTCAGCAGTGTAAGGGACATGGGGTCCTGGCAGATTTGTTTTTCCAGACTTAAACCCTGTGTGTTCACCTGCTCTCAGCTGAGGTTCTCAAGGCATATTCCATTTTTTTAATTGCAAACAATTGATGGGTAGTTACCTTCTCCATTAGCCTCACAAAAAAATCCCTTGCAGTGAAAGCTGAATCACATGATCATCATCCATGTCCTGTAATTCTGTAACTGTGAACAACATAATAACAACATGTATTAAATGTCAGGTAACAGTAATGATATTTTATTTATGGTTCAGTGTAGTTCCATCTTAGAAGAATATTCCAATCTTCTAATAGAAATCCTGTTTATTGCTGCAAAATGTTATTTTTTTAAATACATGCAGAGGTGTCCTCTTAGATTCAGAAGTCTTTGTCAGTAGTTTGACTACAGGCATTGGTTTATAAAATCATTTTGAGGATGTTTTTGGAAGACAGGTACTGTGGTGCTACCTGATAATGATGTTCTTGCACCCAGACATCCATTCACTAATGCCCCTCACTGCCTCTTACAGATCTGTATAAAACAGCAGAGGGACTTACACTTCCTTCATGTCAACCTGGATAGCCCTCAGGACTCCAGGCAAATGCATGAAGAGGCAGCAAGTGGAACAAGGTAAAGACATTTTAAAATATTTTTGTCTTAAATAGTTTGTCCTCAAAGAGAGACTTCACTGTTCAGCCCCAGCTAACATCCTAACAGGGGTGTGTGCTGGGTCAGGATGGCTTTGCTGGACTTGACCACAAACATCCAGTGAAGCTGTCAAGGACCTTGTTTTTTATTTGGTCAGGAGAGACCATGAACATCAGTCACAGACCAAGTGTTGTAGCAGGCCAGACAGCTCAGGATTTTTTTAGAAAGTGAAATAGTCTGGTGGTAGGGGTGTTAATCAGGCTCCCTACTACTTTTGTTTGAAAAGCAAAGTTTATTTTAGGAAGAAAATGTAGAGAATTGGTGCACACCCAGGAGGTTCAGACAGAATCGCCACACTGTATAAAACATGAGGAAACTCTCAGACTGATTTTGAAAAGTAACAGCCAAATCTGGGCAGATTTTCTGTGGGGTTTTGGCAGGGTACAGCTGCCTGGTGGTGTGTGAGCTGCTGCAGAACCATGGCAGCAGCCTCTGTTCTGTAGAGCTTTAGGAGTTCACTTGGGGATGCTCTTTACCTGCAGTGTTTCTGACTTGTTTTTGTTGTGCCGTTGTAGCACAGGGGCCACATTCTCTGCCTCTGAAAGCCCCAGCGAGACAGACAAGGGTGGGACTGAGGGCAGCCACAGGATGTGCGAGGAGTGTGGAACTGCACCAGTTCCAGCAAGTAGGGTAAAACCCACCCCTGAGATGTGTGAAGTAGATAATAGACAGTTACTGAATGCTTCAGACTTGGAGGAAACTACCTCAGCGTTCTTAAACCAGTGTCAAAAAGTTGTGAAAGGCTTGGCCGTCCCCACGGAAGGAGAAAAGCAGGATCTTGCATCAAGCTTTGATGAGCTAGACAGTGAAAAATTTCATGAGGCAAACAGCACAAGGCCATTGAGGAACAGGGAAATTGGAGAGAATGAAGTGAAAAGCAGAGAGCGAAAAACCTTTGAGGTGTCTTTGCCTTCATATGAGCATTGGCTTAACATCAAATCTCACGTAGATTTGCAAAGCACTTTGATCCAGGACAACATCACATCTGACAAAACTGATAATGGAAACGAAAGCTGGGAAGAGAGATCTGACATTGAGTCTGGCCAAAATAACAGAGAGACTCCTGTGACTTGCAAGTCTGAATCTGATTCCTGTATTAGTAACTTCATCGTAAATAAAGGTGAACGATGGAAGCCACTATCAGATCTGGAATGGCTGGAGATTTTCAAACCCAAAAAGAGAGATGGGAATGCATGCTGTGGAAAAGATTACAGCTGTTTCGAGACTGCACAAGAGATGAAATATACCTGCTCTAAAAGGTTATGAGTTTGTTGCCTTTAAGAAATAATTATAAGCTAGTTATGTAGAAATTTAGGTGTATAAGCTTTCAGTATTATCTCAAGCTATGTTTAAAGTAACTGCTGTTTTAAATTTAGTCTATCAACCTGAAAAGTAACAAATTTAAAATAAAAATAGCTCTTAAAGTATCATGATTCTATTTTTATGCATTTATTTTTTTTCTCCTCTCTTATCTCCAAGAGCTGTGTGGGCAGGAGAAGCTGCAATACTTAGCCAAATAAACTAATTGAGAAAATCTTATGATTTTTTGAAATCCCAGGTGTTGCTTGTAACTCTGATGCGTCAAGTATGTTCTGACCAGAGCTGGATTTGTACAGTGGTGTTTCTGTGAGGCAAGAAACAGATCCAGGTTTTGTGTGATGCTTTAGTGACTCTGTTATTTCTATTGAGAAATCACACCTTGGCTGGGCAAGAATGTAGGACACAGCTCTGAGCACAGGCTGCTGCCTCTGTCAGGGCAAAAAATGAGATGGCAAGATTTAAAGGACAGCAATCTGTCCACTCTCCAGTTCATGGGACTCTATCCTTCTGTTTGTGCTGTGGGAGGAAAAGGACAAGTGGTTGGGGACGAGCAGAATGAGGTTTCTAATGCTGAGAAGTGTCAGAAGAAGATTCAGGTGCCTCAGTGGTGTTGGAATGTCTCCAAGATAAAAACCTGCTCTGCATTTACAGAAGTGGTTTTGTGCCTGCACAAGCAAAGGCATTCAGAGCTGGGACTTGCTGTGGATTTGTTCTGTTGGTTCCTCTATTTTCTTTCAAAAAATTGATTTACCTGCTCTATTTTAGAAGGATTTCTGAAGTTTCACAGCGATGTCACAGCTGCTTTTTAGCCAGAGGAGAGGAGCCTCCCAGCTGGTGGTTTGACAAGCAGAGTAAATGAACAGCTGTTTAAACCTGCCCACAGTGTTTGCCAGCAAGCCTGCCCAGCATCCAAACAGATTAATGTTATGGAATGGAAAGAGCTGATGTATGGATGCTTTCATTCTGTGTGGCTTTTGAAACAGAAATATTGTAGGAATTGTTGCTGCAGTGAGACAGACCTGTTCAGTAAGAAGGTGAATGGGCAGCCACTGAAAAAGAATGCTGGCCTGGCACATTCCCACGAGCCTTAGCTGAGCTTCACACACCCTGTGGGCTCCCTCTAGTTTCCACTGCCTATAAATCATTGAAAAGACTCAACTCCCCTTCTATCTACCCTGACCTTTCTTATCTACTCCCCCAGCAGCACCAATGACACACTGCCATCCCTCCAAATCCCTTTTGAGGCTGGATCATGAAAGCTGCTTTCACTTTTTGTCTTGTCCTATTTGTCTTGTCCTTGAGTGAATTTTAAGGGAAAAGAAACAAATTCAACCTGGGCAGTGCAGCTAGAACAGATCTCCTGCAGTCAGGGAGGGGCTGTGCCACCCATTTGGGATTTGCTGCTGAGCTTTCCAGTTTTCTTGATGCCCACATTTGGTCCTGGGGCCCTGCTAATTGGAGATGGATTGAGTCAATGCAAATCCCTGACTGTCTGCTCTCCAGCCTCTGCTGACTCGGATTTGCCAGGCAATAAATCCTCGCCCGTAAATGGGAGGAAAGCAGGAGCATTGCTTCTTTGTGGAGGGATTAATGGCAGAGACCAAACACAACATTCCTCCTGGGACTCGAATCTGGATCCTCCAGTTTTCCATGGCTGCTTTCATAGTGCTGATGATGTAGTTTGTGTTTAGGGAAGGGTGCTGGCACCTCCCTGTCAGCCCAGCAAATATTTTTGCCATGAGTTCCTGAGTTCTGGAACAGCCACCAAGGAGGCTGTTAACAGTCAAATACCTTCTCCAACGGCAGAGGGGATTGTGAAATCCCAGAGTACAGGAATAATTTCTGTGTGCTCTGACTTGGTGACTTCATTTATGTTGGGCCAAGATTTGCTGCATTTGGATTTTATCTCAATTCTCATTTTACAGATGGAGCATCAGCAAGTACTTGTTGAGTCTGCTTGGGCTGGACTAAGCCACCCATTCCTGTGCCATTTCTCTGCCTCAAAATCAAGCCTGTTTCCCCTTCCTTTACAACCCCTGTTTTTTCCAGGACAGGCCATGCTCATCTCATCTCCTTACATCCCTGTTCCAGGCTGCTGCAGCTTGTTCCCTCTCCTCTCCACAGAACCTTTCCTTGTCAGAAACACAGACATGAGCTTCTCTCTCTTAAAAGAGAGCCTGTTTTATCCCAGTGCTTTATGGGAGAAGTGAAATGGGACGCAGCAGACACTCGTGAGCTGGCAACTCTCATGAGGGCTTTTTCCTAGATTGAATGTCAGTTAAAAATACACCTATTTTTAACTGTCTGCCATGGAATGCATTGTTACACCAAAATAAGTACCTAAAGAATATATAATGAAATGTCATCAATTCGAAGATGTTATTTTCTCTAAAATACACATTTTTAAAATTATTTGCCAATCCAGGCAGGGCCAGCACTCTGCTTCTGTTGTGTTCAGGAGCTGATGAATGTGGTTTGCTTCTGTATTTAAAAATAAATAAACCCAAGCCTCTTTGGGAAGGCTCTCCTGTGATCTCTGAAGTGAGATGATGACTGTAAAACACTGTGAAATTCCCTTGAAATGTACATCTCCAAGTATTAATTTGCCTAATGGTTGATTAGAACCAAAAAGTGAGTTTGGGTGTGAGAGGGGAGCGAGTAGCAGAGTGTTGGGAAGAGCAAACTGTTGCCTTTCATGTGCTCTTTGCAAGGTTAAATACACACTCAAGCACATGGCCATGGAGCTGGTTGAGACTGGTTGAATGTCAAACCCTTGTCCTCACAGGATGAAACTGATCTAGGGAAGCTTTTAAACATGGGAATGCTCTGAGGAATAGGGTGATCTCCCAGGCTTCTTGGTTTCCTTGGCTCAGGGCCCACAGTTATTTACGTTGTGCCACGATTTTCCCTTGAAAGTTTAAAAAGGAGGGTGATGCTTTTCTGCCAATGTCGTAATTTTTTTTTTAACAGTGAAGGAAATGTGGATCTGAATTCCCTCCACTTGGTTTCTCCTCTCTCGACATCCACTCAGGAGAGTAACATGACTCAAAGTTCTGGGAAATTCTCTGGAGAAGACTCCCCTCTGGACATCAGTGACCTGGCATCAGTGACTAAACCAACAAACAGATACTGCATGAACACAGTCAGTATCCTATTGCACAATGTCCTTGACTGATTTTAAGGGGAATTATGACTGGTGATAGGAATGCAAATGTCCTCTGGCATGGAAGGACTGGGAACTCAAATTATGAAGACAGCAGGCTTAAGGAAAAGGTGATAACATATTTTTTAAAAAAACCTCCTTGTTGTCTCCATATGTCTTGGACAGCATAAGTATAAATGAGTTTTTAAAAAACTAATGAGGTTTTGGAATGAGAAGCTTCAGGAAAATGGATGCTGGCTAATTGGTAATTCCACTAACTATCTGAGTACATGTGGATGCATTTATCAGAAGCTATTGGGCATTGTTTCTTTCTTGTTCTGCTTGGCCTTCTCTCTTTCTCATGTCTTTATTCTCCCCTTTATCTCTGAAGTACCTCTCCATATATCTGCTGTGGAAATATGTTTTAAAATGGCACTGGGAAAGAGCTCTACATTTATCAGAAGCACCAGTACTTAGAGCCTGTTACGTTGCAGTATTTTGAACAGAAACATTTCAAAATCAAAATGCTGATTCTTGGTGCATTATAATTCTTTGAAATACTAAAAAAAAAGATCCTTCCGTAACACTGGCTCCCTCTCTGTGTCCTGCAGGCCACCAGTTCCTTGTTCTGGAAGCTGGAGCGCTCCCTGGCCCAGTCCCGACAGATGCTGGCAGATCTGGAGCTCAGCCTTCTCCACACAAGCCCTGCCCGCATTCCCAACACCAGCAACAAGGATAAGGTACAGATTGCTCTCCCAGGATGAGGTTCAGCTGCTCAGGAACACTGATTGGGAACATCCTTTCCCTTGTGCTTGGCTTGCACTGCATTAGCAAAGCACGAGGAGGAAATTGGTTATGAAGAGACAATTCCTGCATGCCTTAGTGCTTGAATTTTTTATAGGATTTTGTTTGGCCGCTCAAGGTCATGACAGGATTTGACTCCTGCATGTGTCTAAACAGATGGAAGCCAGAAGTCATTTTGGGGCAAGCTGTAGGAGGCCTAGAAAAAAGTGAACACTGGTTCTCTCTCATTTGAAGCAAATGAGATGATTTCTCAGGCTCAGCACACACTGCTCTGCTGTCCCAGAGACTCAAACTGGTTTATTATATTCATGGAAAGGAGGGCAGTATAAAGAGTAGGTGGTATACAGGATACTTTGGGTATGAATTTAAACCAGAAGCTCAGCTTAAATAAATGTAGAGTTCTTGTGGGTTAATAGTTTTAGCTCCTTCATTGCAGGGTCAGAGAATATATTCAGTGTTCAAAGAAAAGAACCTGTATGTAGCTGTCATGGCAGTTTATTTTATGAGCACAAGTGCTGATAAAGTTCCAGTTGAGTATTTGGGCAGTAGAAGTAATCAGAGAAAGGGTCACTTGTTTGGTGGATAAATATCCATAAGAATTTCTACCTTGTTTGAGAAGGACATTGTACCTTTTGTCCTTAGAAATGAGCACACTTGTGCTGGTGTATATCCCAAAGGCAGGATTTAGGCTCCTGGTTTCAGAGCAGTGCTGAACCCTCATCGTCATCCTCACACGTATCACCTCCATCTAAAAAGTTTCACTCCTTTTAGCCTTAGATGAACTTGACCAGAACAACGTTGCTGTAAGGAACAGACAAAGCCATTTTTATAACATTCAGAACCATAAACCCTTCGCTGTGCTGGGCCTGAGTGTAAAGGTTGTGCGCCAGCGTTTGCATAAACTGAAAGGATATTTTGTTCAGAAGTTCCTCTGCAGGATTTCATTCAGTGGCAAAGACAGCAGCAGTTTAGTCTTTTGCAAAGGCTCCTGAGTAGGAGGATTCCTGAAAAGCTCCCTGCACACAGTGCTTGCTTGTGGCTCTTGCCCAGCCCCATCAGCTGTCTGGCTCCTGCTCACTGCTTGGCACCTCACAGCTCGGCTGCTCCGGCTGCCCGTCACTCTGCTTTAGAATCTGATGCTGCATTTTTGAGCTTGGAAATTGGCTTCTCCTTCAGCACGGGTGCTTTAGTGGATGGAAAATGAAGCAGGCTCGTGTGTAGTGGTGGGAGCAGATCCTGAGCCACATCTGTGGAGCTTTGATCTACTTTCAGAGCGGTTCTGGGCAAAAACTCATCAAGCGTGTTTGAGTTAATCTATGCAGGCCTGTGCTTAAAACCAGGCTTACCTGGGGCTGTTTTAAACTGAGCTTTAGAACGTAATAAATATAAAATACAGCCTTTAGAATTTAAGCAGGGGGAATTGGTACGTGTTGGATTCTGTGCCCTGCGTGGGGGAGGGAGGAGAAGGCAGAATTAAGAAGTGCACCCCTGCTGCTCACCAGCTTGAACCTGGCAGCTCTGGAAATTTTATTCTCTGAGTCCTTTGATTTCCATGTACTGTTTTTACATCACAATAGAAACAACAGAACTTGCAGGAACTCTTCATAGAAGCCAGTTATCTGCTGCAGAAGAAAGAGATGCTAAGCTTCCTTTTTTTCTCTGTGATGTTCCCTGCACATGAAGGTGTTTTCAGCTTGATCTTTTTTTGTTTGCTTCCCTCTTTGTAAATGCATCTGCAATGTTAATACACTTTATGGATTTCTGAGATGGGCCTGGCACAGGATTCTAAGTGCATTTCCAATAAAATTCTTGTGAGTACTGTAACAGTAAACAGACATTAAGTCAGCAAGTAGTTCCTTTAATCAAATAATTAAACTTTTCTCAAGCATGTTCCTCATCCTTGGGGCAGTCAGATCTCACATCTCCATTCCCCAGTACCTGCACTCTCATTGTAGTTAAACCCCTTCTGTGTGTTACAGATAACAGGATCAAGGATGTGAACATTGTTGAACGAGAGATTGAGACATTTTTTCCAGTGCTAAGGCCAAGGGCTGTTTTAGGATATTGTTCCTGGGCTCAGAGACCCAAAAGTAGAATGTGTTGAATAGAGCTGTTTCAGAATATCCAAAGCAGCCTTGCCCACAGAAGATTGTTTTTTCTTTCTGAATCAGGAAATTTCTCACTCTCTGATTATTTGTTCTCCTATTGTGGATTGGATGCTTGTAGTAGGCACCACCTTGTCTGGTTCTGAGGACAAAAGCGTAACTAGATACGGTTAAAATCCCAAACACCACATGAAACTGAATAAGAACCATCAACAATGAGGAGAAAAACTGGCAAAAAAAGAGAAATCTTCCAGTGCTGACCCAGCCTTGAGCTCCTGCCTGCAAAGGGAGGTTAGCCCACAGCCAGCTGGGCTGTGACACTGTGTGACACCAGGTTTCTCATGGGGATCAGCCTCGATCCAAGTGGGGAGCTGGTGCTCAGTTCTCTCTTCTGGTGCTCAGTTCTCTCTTGGCTCTTCCAGCTGCAGTCCCTGAGCTGTTTGTGGAGCCCAACCTGCTGTGCCCTGGGGAGTCAGGCTGGGTTGCAGCACCCTCGTGTTCTGCTGGTTCTGCATTAAGCCTGGAGACACTGAGTCTTCTCTCAAAGCCTGTCAGGTCTGCAGAGTGCAGCTGATGGGGCACTTGGAGGTGGATGCTGAGTAGCTGGAATGCCAAAGCTCACTCTGCTGGAACGTTCCTGTGCACAGAGACAGCTCTTCTGTTCCCAAAAGGAGCCCTGAGGTAAAAGCAGCTGAAGGTTTTGTAGGTTGAAGCCAGCACTGTGGCTTGCATCCTGAAACCACTGATGGTACAAAGCTTCAGGAGCAAATCCCTAAAAGTGCTGAGCCCCGTGCTGAGGCAGCAGAGTGGTGAGAGCACGCTGAGCCTACAGAAATAATCACATTTGCCTCAAGTGAGAAAGAGCTGGTGGAACAAACACACCACAATCCACTGTAGATCCATGACAAGAATGAGTGACTCTGCCAGTCACTGGCTAATGCATAATTCTCATTTTTTTTGGTGTGTCAAAAGGCACTGAATCACTGTGATCAGTTAGATCTGCAGCAGAGCAGGTCCAGAAATAACTAAACATTTGTGTAGTTTCATATACCAAAGTGATTGAATTGATTTTGGTTGTGTTTGTCTGGTTTTAAATTGCTTTGAAACTCATTTGAGGGCAGGTGCACTGACAAACATTAGGGCAATTTCCTCCTTAGCTGCCAGTGATTTAGCCATTCTCATCAGTCAGTTGTTTTGCCTCTAGAGAGAGGTTGGGTGGGGGGGAGTTGAAGAACTCAGGAGGAAAGCAGTGAGTAAAAGGCTATATTCAGTTTTGGACACAGCAGCATGTGCCGCTGCTCATAAATGGTGACTCAGTGGCTGGCCTGGGGCACAAAGATCACTCCTTTCCTCAAAGTCAACTGGAAATGTTTTCCCAACACCCCAGTGGTGGCCCTGAGACTGCTGCCTTTCTGTGCAGTACTTTGTTTACCTTTTCCTCTTTACATTTTTACTCTGTGTTCTTACTCTATTTGCACTGTGAAAATGTGTGCAGTAAATTGACATATGTATGGTTGCTTCAGATATTTCAGAGGAACTGTTCCTACTTTTTAATAAAAATATTTTTCACTTTCTGTAGAGGAAGAAGTTGTTTCCAACACAGAAATAATTCTGAGGACAGAAGATCATCGACCCGGCAGCTACAATGGAAAGTTACCTAATTTTTTTCTGTGGTCCTCCTGAGTGTTTGAAAGACTCACAAGTGGCAAGAAGATGTGACTCTGCAGGAATGTATTTTATCTTGAAATAAACCACAGAATTATGCCAAGATTAACAAAGCTATTTTTATAGCTGAAAGCTCAGGTTAAACACCAGCTTGTTTTTTAAGAATCTGAAGTGTGTAATTGTTACAACATAGGAACTGTTCTTCTTTTTATTTTTTTATGGTGGCTCAGAAATATTTATAGAGTATGACACAGCCAAGCCAAGCATTCTCCCTTTTTTTTTTTTAGCATATTGTTTTTGTTCTGGATTTCTTGCCTTGTAGAGAGAGATGAATAATGTTTATAGGAAGTGCCCAATTAGTGTTGTAAGCAGGAACTGCCTCCGATGTTGCCAAAATGGGAGAGCTGCCACCAACAAAATGGGCAGAACAACTTTCCACACTCAGGAGCTGGTTCTTCCAACAAAAGTTTATGGGATCATAGTGTGTCTGGCCTCTGTTTGCACTGTAGAGGTAGCGAAGTATGATGTGATGATTTTTTAGCATTTAAACTGGATTTATCTTTGCTGATTGGGCAAAATGTGCTGTTATCGCAATTTGAACTTATTTTTTAACTAAGAGATCCAAGAAGCTAATAAAGGTGATACTTTGCTGTGTCTCCCTTGCCCATTGAACACATTTAGCAGTTAATTTCTGACACTTCTGAGCACAGACACGAGTGGGCTGCTCAGCCCTGTGCAGGTTGGGAGCACGTTGTGACACCAGTGCCCCTCCCGCAGCTCTGTGCCAGCGTTTCTCCTGCGTGGGGGCAGCCAAGGGTGGGAGTTTCTGCTCCATCCACTGCCAGCAATTACTGCAGAGAAACACAACACTCCGTGGATTCCCCTTGTTAACTCCTTCATTTCATTTTCAGCTTTCTCTTTAATTACCCCAGTGACGGAATGAGGTGGCCAGTTCTGATCAGAGCTGCTGTTCTCCAGACTCTTTCTCTGCCTGCTCGCCAGCCTTACCCACAGAGGGAAGCTCAGCTGCTGCAGCCCTTTCCAAGTTTTCTCAAGCCTTTACAGTGCATTTATTCTTCTACCTGCACAGAACCTTCTCAGGCTCCATCCTCACACTCTCCTGCTGTGGGTATGACAAGAATTCCCTCTAAAAAGCCAGTGATAGCAATGCCATGATGCTCACCCTGAAGCTGTCCAGCAACTACACAGAGAAATTGGTGAGACTTCCAAGCAGGAGCTGCACGTTCTGGTTTAGATGTGTTTGAGGTTACTGGATGAACTCACCGGGTTTAAACCTCTTGGGAGTTTAAAATGATGACTTTAAAATCAGTATAGGTTGAGGTCAAGCAATGCATCGAGGATCTGCAGAGCTCTAAGATCTTGTGTCGGGGCTGCCCTGGATCTGTGGAATGGGAAGAAGGGGAATAATTTGGTTAATTCATTCAGCACTAAGTGACTTAAAACCCAACTGCATTATTGACCACACTCTGAGGCTCATATGGAAACGCTTCAAACTCAGTGCCTTATTTCTGGAAGCAGCTCAAATACTCCAGGGAGCCCTTTACTATTGTATCCTTGGACTGAATTATTATTTAAAGACAACAAAGCTTCTGTTCAGCCGCGGCCTTTCCGCAGGGTGGATGCGAGCTCCGGTCATTGACTTCGCTAACGGGAATTGGTGTTGGAGCTCCGGGGCTCAGAACGAGCTGCGCGTGTGTGCAGGTGCAGTGGGAGAGGGGTGAAAATGGGGCACTGAAAAGGGACGGTCGTGCGGGCGGTGACCGCCGTTCCTGGTGTTTGCTGAGCTGGGGAATCACCTCGGTGCTTGATGCCCCGCGGGGGCCGCTGAGGGACGTGTCCCTCGCTCCGTGTCCCTCGCTCCGTGTCCCTCGCTCCGTGTCCCTCGCTCCGTGTCCGTGTCCCTCGCTCCGTGTCCCCCCCGGGGCTGCGCGGTCCCACCTGCCCGCGGGGGGAGCGCCGCTGCAGTTCCCAGCGCGGCCGCCAGGGGCGCGGCGGCGCGCGGCGCAGTGCGCGGCCGTGAGGGGCGGGGGGCGGGCGGCGCCGGTCGCTCCTGCCCGGAGCGCGGAGCCCCGAGCGCGGGTACCGGAGCGCGGAGCTCCGAGCGAGGTCCACCATGAACAGCATCAAGAGCGTGCCGGCGCGGGTGCTGAGCCGCCGCGGCGGGCACAGCCTGGAGGCGGAGCGGGAGCAGGTCGACAAGAGCCAGGCAA
>WEKY01008187.1:929060-964788 GCA_013390045.1 Picathartes gymnocephalus
CCCCGCGGGCAGCCGGGCCCCGCGCCGGCGCTGCGCCCCCCCCCGCACCTCCCGGGCCTTATCGCAGGTAAACACGGCCGGCAGCGCACAGGGAAAGTTTTACGGTCTCGGCGGGAGCGCGGCCGAGCCCGGGGGCTCCGCGGCAGCCCCGCGCCCCGGGAATGAGCATCTCCGCATCCCTGCCGAGCCCCGGTCCCAACGACACCGGGACTGTTTAGCACCGGGGCTGGATTCCCACCGTGTCCCCGCGGCTCTGGGTCACCCGCGGGGTCTCCCCGCGGGGATCGGGGTGTTTGGACCCACGGAAGGTGGCAGAGTGGAAACAAGCCCAATTGCGTTTCTGCCCCATCGTGTCCAGCTTGGCCGGGGTGCCCGTAGTCCTGTGGCCGTCATGGGGTGGGCGATGGTCGGACACTGATGGGCCTGGCATATGGCTGGTGGGAAATTAAGAACTCAGCATGGGCAGGGATGGACAGAGTGAGGGGCTCGCTGCTGCCCCAGCAAAAATAACAGTGCCCTCCTGCATGTCTCCTCTGACCCCTCTGCTTTTGCAGGCTGTGCATTCATCGCACATGTTTTTCCCTTTGCTCTTTTGCTTTGCGGTTTCTTCCTCAGCCCCTGGGCTGGTTTAGCCCCGGAGAGCACCAGCGAAGGCAGGTGGGAATTTCAGGCCTCCCAGGGTCACGGTGCTGGGTAGGAAACGGAGCTTGCTGGGTTTGGGGAGCAACACGAGAAAACCGGCAATTCCGGTTCCCTCTGGACGCGTCTCCTTCAATCGTCCCGCTGGGCACCGCTGATAAATGATCGCGGCAGCAGCGCTGCCCCGTGCCCTGCCCGTGCCGGCCGGCCAGGAGCCGGGCCCTCCTTCCCCCCCTCCTTCCAGGGCATTTTGGGCTTTTCGCTGGGACTTGTGCTCTGGAAATCCCCTCGGTCACAGGGATGCTGTGAGCAGAGACATGGACAGGGCAAAGAGGTGGTTGCTCTCCATTAGAGCTTTTAGCTCTCTGACCCCAGGCTCGCTGGCTGATTGTCACATTCACTGCCCAGAACTGACCTTTTTTCCAGCAACTGCTAAAAATTGTCCTAAAGGAGCTTTATCCTGATGCGGTTTCCTCTAGTGGTGCTTCAATGTGAGCAGAACTGTTCAGTGTCAGAACGTGGGTATTGATCTGCCTTTTACCTCTAATTATAGCAGCTGCCAGGCCGGCTGCCGGTTGCCTCTGTGTCACCATGGGGGTGCTGGTGGCACGTCCCCTCCTCATCTCTGTGTTACTGGGGTGCTGCTGGCACGTCCTCTCTGCTGGCTGAGGATTGTGTGCCACCCTGGAGAGAGTGATGCTGAGAGAGAATCTCATCACCTTTTCCCCTGTGAGGGCCTGGGTGATGTCTGTGGGAACAGACAGGGGTTGCTGACCCTGCTGTGATCCCAGGTCCTTGTGGGTGATGTGAAGGTCACCTGCTTTCCCAGAAAATGCTTTTCCATGTCTCGTGTCAGGGTGATGTAGATGTCCCCCTCGGAGAAGCTGTGCGTGGGAAGTAGGAAATCACCATCCCACAGCAGGCACTTGCTCGGCAGCCTGGCAGGAGGAAAAACTTGTCCTTTTCTGCTGCCAGTTTTTGCTATTCCTAAACTAAAAGGTTAAAAATCAATGAACTCTGGAACCTGCAGGATTGCATTGTGTTTGACTGCCAAGTGGTGTTTTCCTGGTGGAATTTGGGAAGGAGCAGTGTTAGGAAGGGAGCTCTGGAGTTCGTAGCTCAGCTGTTCTGACAGCTCTTGTGCTGCCTTGGCCAGGGAGGTTTCCTGCTGCCAAAAAAATCTCCCCTGCTGTGGCATCGTGCTGGGACCCAGCATCCACCTACCAGGTGGGGATTGTGACCCCCTGGGATGCCGGGGCTCCGGGGAGCCGTGGGCGGGAGGATCAGCCCTAATTAAAAGGAGCCTGGAACGAAAGGGTGGATGTTAAACTGTGCTCCTTCATTTGGGCTCTTTGATCCCAGCTTTAGTCACCAGCTTGGTACGTGCGGGCTGTGAGCAAAGCACTGGGGCTGCACCCCTGTGGGCTCCCACAGCCCACGGCGGGGCAGGTTTTGGGGTTGGCTCCTCTCCCTGGTGCCTGTCAGTGATGGGCAACAGTCCACGGATTGCATCAAAGTTTTGGCCAGGCTGTTTGTGCACCTGCAGTGACATCCAGGACCTGCCCATCTCCAGACGTGCCAGTGGTGTCCCAAGAGGTTGGGTCAAGGGTGAACCTCCCCATTTCAGAACCATCCACCCCAGCCTGGCTTTGCCAGGCAGCCATCAGGGACATCCTGACAGCACACGTGGTGTCCCAGGCTGCAGTGTCACCCCACGCCCATCCCTGGTGCCACCATCCCATTTTCCTGGATCTCCAGCCTGATGTTCGGAGGCAGTGAAAGCACACCTGGGCTGGCAGCCCTGAAGGACTGGCATTGGTTTGGTGCCACCGTGGTTTATTTGGGACACACCGTCTCGTGGTGGTGCTGTGAGTGGGCTGGGACTGCCCCTGCATGGCTCCAGTCCTTGTGCTGGACATGAAATGGCTCAGTGAAACCTCTGCACTGAATACCAAGGATGAAACCAACCTCTCCAGCAGCTCCTGGGCTCAATTTTGGCTGGTCAGGCTAGCAGTAAGACTAAGGGCAATAAATGCAATAAAACCACCACTGCCAGGGGGAATTACAGCTGTGTTTAGGGACAGACCAGCAGGGTTCCAGCCCACTGAGCAGCTGAGGTCCTGTCCCTGGGGATAGGGGACATTTCCTTTCCTGGGGTTCTGCCCTAGTCTCACACTTTGGCCCTTTTTGGCTGCACCTCCTCCCACTCCAGTGGGGCTCAGGTTCCATGGATGGGCTGGGATGAGTGTGATGGGCTGGGACAGGCCTGTCTTAGGGCAGGCAGCAAAACTCAGGTTTGGGAGAGGTGTCTGCCCCACTCCTCCCATGCAAAACACCCCAGTGAAGATGCAGTAACTCCTTCAGCAGCTCTTCACTGCAAGATGCATTTCCAAACCCTGCCTTGCCTTAGCTTGGTTGCTCCCTGGACCGTGATAAACCTTCCTTTCTGTCAGTATCCCGTGGGAGGTACTGGCATCCCTGAGGACCTGTGGCACATCTCTCTGGCCAAGCTGCCGTCGAGGGCACAGCCTCTGCCAGCTCCAGGCTTTTGAGTGGCTGTGAAGGCACTTTGGGAGAGGCAGCTGTGCTGCAAGTGCCCATTCCTGGGCACTCCAGGCTCGTTAACCTTTGGGGATAAGAGGATTACAGCAAGTCACCGGCTTAACTCTGCTGCTGCTTTACGGCCCCACATGGCGGGGTAACACCGGGGCTTTCCTGGGGCAGGAAAGGCAAAGCCAGCCCCTCTTCCCACCAGCTGGGCTCAGCTTTGGGACAGATTCACTCTGGGGTGATTCACAGTTTTGTTGCTTTCATGTTCTAGACTCTTTTGGGGTGGGTTTGGTGCATGGACACCTCTGGCATTGCCCCTTCAGCATCGGGTTCCTCCTGCATAAGTCAGGAGCATTCAATAACTTGGCGTCGGGTTCCTCCTCCTGTAGGAAAGCACCTCCTTTCAGAGGTGTCCCTGGACAAGCAGCCATATGGAAGCAGGTGCTTTCCCAGGCAGGTAGATACAATTTTTATAAGGTTTTAGGGCTGTGGAACTTCAGGGAGGGACCGAGTTCCTCTTCCGGCACAAGTGCTGGCAGCGTGGCTGCTTCCTGCCTTCCCAGCTGGGACCTGTTTCCTCTGCTGGTGACAGAGGGCTCATGGACACAGGCATGGCCCAAGCATTCCTGCAAGGGTGAAGCAGCTTAGTTGAGTCTGAGCAGGAGGAGAAAGATCCTCATCAAACACAGCAACTTGGATTTGCAGCCCATCAACACATGGGAGTCCCAACCGACCCCAGTCTGGGGTCATCTTTTGGGATAAATTAATAATTTAAAGTGTGCTGTGATCAAACATATCAAAATATAGATAATCCTGCTCTGATAACCACATTGCTCTGGATTTTTGCTCCATCAGGATGGGCATTGAAGCCACCACTCCCTCCTTGCTTGGGGGCTGCATTTCCCCACGTGCTGTTTGTGCGCAGCAACATCCTCAGAAGAACCCAAACCACTCCCCCCTGGTTCAAAGGCTCCTTGTGATTACACAAACAACCCTGGAATTTGGCATCTCACTGTTGTGCTTTAATGTTCCCTGGGCACGGCGCTGAGTTCAGGCTGCAAAAATGCAGAAATTGGTTTCCTGGGACAGGGACAGCCGGGAGCACCAGCGGCAGTGGTCAGATTCTGACAGATCCCGCTGGGGATGGAGGGGTTTAATGGATGCTTTGTTTGTGGATAAAAAGGCCTATTCTGATGTGTTACAAATGACTTTGAGGTGACAAATACGTTCTGAAATTCAGGGTATTCCCCAAAAGCAGCAGCACTGCACTTTGGGGTGTCGAGGTAGCCGTGGGGGTCACTCCGTGAGTGACAGCCACTCTCCCCTCCTCTTGCAGGCCATCAGCATCACTAAAGCCATAAACACCCAGGAAGCACCAGTGAAGGAGAAACATGCCCGCCGTATCCTTTCCATTGGCTCACCAGGACAGCACAGAGGAATTTGGGCTGTGGGGGTGTCACCCCCTGGTGCTGGAGCCACAGGAGATTTAGGAGGCAAAGATCCATGCAGAGCTTGGTTGGGGGGTGGCATCACATGGGTTCATCCATCAGTGAAAAGGCAAACAAGAGCAGTGCAATAAAGTTGCATTTCTTTGGCAGTAAAATGCAGAGAGCCCTGGTGTACCCTCAGCAGGGGAAGGTGCACCCAAAAATGATGAACGGGGATCTTACCTGGGGGTTTTATCTGGGGATGCAGCATTGTGCCTTGTTTTTACAAGGTACCCAGAGTGTGTCCCCTTTTCAATGAAAGTTGAACAGTCCCCAGCCCAACCTGTCCCATGCTCCGTGTGTATCCAGTTGGCCTTGACTGCACTGGAAGGGATCATCCTGGGCACACACCACGAGAAGGGAGCCTTCACCTTCTGGTCCTACGCCATCGGGCTGCCCCTGCCCAGCAGTGCCATCCTCAGCTGGAAGTTCTGCCACGTCCTGCACAAGGTCCTGCGTGATGGCCACCCCAACGTGAGTGTCCCCTCTGCAACGTCCCACCTGCTTCACCAGCAGGGGGAAATTTCTGGCTCTTGCCAACATCCCTCTGCACGGGGGGTGGCTTCCCTTCCCTACCCCAGCCACCTTTCCCAGGCCATGGGGCACTCTGTTATCTCACATCTTTGAAACTTCCCCGTGCAAATCCCCAAGCTTTGGGTGCCACGGGAAGGCTGGAACTTCTCCCATAGCTGGAGTGGTGTAAGGGGCTGGATCCCTCCTCTTCTCCAGCATCAGGGCAGGTGCTCACCTGTGCCAGCCCCACTGTGCCACATCCCTCCCATTTTTGTCCCCAGGTCCTCCAGGACTGCCAGAGGTACCGCAGCAACATCCGAGAGACGGGGGACCTGTGGGTGAGTGGGGAGGACTGGAGGTTTGTACCTCCCAGGGGGTTTGGAGGTGGGTGCTGAGGAACACCGTGGGCACATGAGGGTGAAGCACTACCTGAAGTCACCTGCTGTCTCTTTGGGTGATGGTTGTGTCCATGGTGGAGCCTCAGGGCTGGTGTGGGTTCACTGGCTCTTGTGGGATCTGTTGGATCTGGGCACATCCCTCTGGAATCTCCAGGTGTCTCCTTTTGTCTGCAGGGCCATTTGCACGACAGGTACGGGCAGCTGGTGAGCATCTACACACGGCTGCTGCTCACCAAGATCTCCTTCCACGTCAAGGTGAGACCCTCTGCCACCTCCACACCACCAGAATGGGGGAGTGGCACGCCAGCAAGAATGTTAGCAGTAGCTGATGGCTTTTTTCTTCCCTTTCCAAAGCATCCTGAGTTTCCCCCGGGCCTTGAAGTGTCAGATGAAGTGCTGGAAAAGACTGCAGGGACAGATGTGAACAACATGTGAGTGTCCTGGTGGGGCTGCAGCACCTGGAGCAGGGTCACCACCTCTGTGACACCCAGCTGGCAGTGTCCTGCTAACAAAACCACTCCAGGATGGGCAGCCTTTGCGATTTCGTGAATTGTTTGGATGGTGCGCAATTCCTCCTGCACACACAGAGCTCTGTGGGGTGTAAATGCAGGGAGAAAAACCCCCAAATTCTTATCAGTCTGAGCCCTTGCCATCATGAGGACTCTCAGTGAACATGAGCAGCTGCAGCAAAGATGTCTGTGCTGTCAAGTGATGGAGTTTTGGTTTGTTTTGGCAGCTTCCAGCTGACGGTCGAGCTGTTTGACTACCTGGACTGTGAGCTGAAGCTGTCGGAGTCAGGTGAGGAGGCGGCAGGGGCAGGTCCCTCCCGCTCGCCCCGGGGCTCTTGAGCAATAGTTTCGCTCTTTGGTCGGGAATGGAGTTCCGGGAAGCCGAGGTTGGAGGCTCAGGTCCCTCCTCCTCCTCCCATGAGATTTCTGAGGTGGTTTCTCAGCTGGATTCCACTGTTGAAGCTCTGTAGAGGCAGTTGTAGGAAAATATTTAGAACATGTGGCAGCTTTGAGCCCACCCGAGCAAGGCAGAGTGTTGTTTTCAGAGCAGAGCTGCTCTGAAATGTGTTTTTATTTCTTTTTTGTGCAACCACATTAATCGTATGCATTACACAAAACCATTCTGTCCCCCTGAAGCAGAGGATGGGGCTGTACTTCTTTTTAAAGACTCATTTCTCCTCATTGAAATGCCTCCAGGATGGGCTGGAGGCCCCTGCCCCTGTTTGTGTCTCTCACCTCCTTAGGAATTTTTAGATGGCTTAAAGAGGTGGCAGATTCTTCCTCTGGAGAGCTGGGAGCTGCCCTGGAAAAAAGGGCACAGCGGGAGAGACTGTGCTCCCGGCCCCGACAGCCTCCTGCTTCTCCTCCTGACCCAGTTATACAGAGAATTTATATTCATAAATACTTTAAAGCTGAGCAGGGAAGAAGCCAGGGTGGATATGCTGCCTGGATCCCTGCCAAGGGAAGGGATCTGTTTCCGAGCAGGGGCAGGCGAGGCTGCGGTGCCGCCGGGCTCGTCCCCTGCCCTGGGATCCTCTGCCACATCCTTGCATGATTAAATAGAATGGAGCTAAACCTCTCACTTCCCCCAGCTGTGCCGTGCAGCAGCAGCTCAAGGGCAGCGTCCTGGGGTTAAATTCCTCCTTTTTGGGGTCAGGGTATCCATGGCAGAGCTGAGCACCCCTTCCCTCTGCCAGCGTGGTCCCTTTGGGTGTTTTTGCTTGGAGTGGGGTTGTTCTCAGCTCAGGGCAGCAGCCCTGGCATTTCCCTGTGCCCCACATTTGCCGTGGTTAATGATCAAGCTGTGGCAGGCGTGGGCAGCTCTGCAAACACAGCTCCCCTCAGTTTTCAGGCAGCTCAACACCTCGATGGCTGTGTCGCAGATGTCGGCGGTGCAGTGCCGCCTGGCCCCCCTCATCCAGGTCATCCAGGACTGCAGCCACCTCTACCACTACTCTGTCAAGTTAATGTTCAAGCTGCATTCCTGTGAGTCCAGGGCATGTGCTTCCTGCTGGTGTTTTCCCCAGGCTGGCTGGGCTTCTGGATTTGGGGATGAGGCTGGTGTGGATTGAGGCATCCGTTGCCATGTCCCTGTATCCCAGCTGGGCTCCAGGGACCTGCTCCATCCCACGCAGACATTCCAGATAAAGGAATTAGAAGGACTTGTCCTTGATTAATTCAAACCCACGTGCCCTAGCCTGCCAGCCCCCTGCATGGGATCACTAGGCAGCACAGTGCCTCGTGTGGGTATTTTGGAGTTCCCACACCCACATCTCCCTGTGCCGTATCCCTGGTCTGTGTGCTGGGGATGGGAACGCCCCGCTCCCATCCTGACCCCTCACATCCCACTCCCTTTTGGCTTTTACCCCACTGGCTTTTGCAGAGGAGGGGTCTGGGTGCATGTGAACACATGTGCAGCCCCAGAGCAGTCACAGCTGTCCCTCCTCACCCAGGTCTGCCAGCCGACACCCTGCAGGGCCACCGGGACCGCTTCCACGAGCAGTTCCGCAGGTAATCGGGGCCCTGGTGGGGTCCTCTTCCTCCTGCCAAGCCCCCTCTCATCTCCCCTTTGTCTTTCCCTCCTCTCCAGCCTTAAAAACTTCTTTAAGAAGGCATCTGACATGCTGTATTTCAAGCGGCTCATCCAGATCCCTCAGCTGCCGGAGGTACAGCAGGATTTGGTGTGGTGCTCTGGTGTGGGTGCCCCGCTGGATGGGTTTGGGGTCTGGGGATGCTGCAGAAGGACCCTCTGGCCCTTGGCACTCTGCCTGCTGTGATTCCTGAACCCCTTGCAAGGCTGCAACAACTTCTTGTCCCTGCAGAGCCCCCCAAACTTCCTGCGAGCGTCAGCGCTGGCCGAGCATGTGAAGCCGGTGGTCGTCATCCCCGAGGAAGCACCCGAGGATGAGGAGCCAGAGAACCTCATTGAGATCAGCACAACTTCCACCACGGAGCCACAGGTGGGGGCCTGGGGCTGGGATGGGGGGCAGGCTCATGTGTCCTGGCTCAGCTCAGTACCCTCTGTCCTCCCCAGATCACCTCGGATCTGTTTGAGCAAACCTTTGGGCCACCCAACGGCGTCTGGGATGACAGGTATGGGGGGGCCAGCAGGGGTGAGTGGCTGCTGCCATGTGGGACCAACCTACCCTTGTCCACAGGGATGCACAGATTGAGAGCCTGAAAAAGGAGGTGGACACGCTCCGTGCAGAGATGGAGAAGATTAAACTGGAGGTAAAGCCTGGCTGGGATGGGAGAATGGGGTGGGGTTTGGTGCCGTGGTGTGGGAATCCTGAAGGGATGCAGCAGGAGTGGGGTCCTGGCATCCAGTGCTGTGTTTCGGACCTCTCCCAGTGCCAGGAGGTGATTCCTGATGGGGTGGAGGCGTATGAGATCTGTCCCAAGTTTATCAGCAGGGACAGAGTGACTGCAGGGGTAAAGGGGAGAGCTTTCCTGTGCATCCCATGGCTGTTTCGCCCAGATTGCAGTGGGGCACCTGTTCAGGGTTGTTGTGGAGGGCTGTGCCCCATGGCCTGGTGACCCCCGCAGGCACAGCGCTACATCACCCAGCTGAAGGCACAGGTGAACAGCCTGGAGGGAGAGGTGGAGGAGCAGCGCAAGCAGAAGCAGAAGGCACTGGTGGACAACGAGCAGCTGCGGGATGAGCTGGAGAGGCTGCAGAGGGTGAAGCAGGACAGTGACAGGTCACAGCGACTCTGCGCCGAGGCCGAGAGTGGGTGCCCTGGGGTGCCCTGTGGTGTCCTGCAGTGCCCAGGGGCTCTGGGCTGCCCTCGATGGGGCCACTGAGGGTCTCTCACCCCTGCAGAGAAAGCCAATGCCACCGAGATCCGCTACACCAAGCTGAAGGAGAAGCACAGCGAGCTCATTAACACCCACGCCGAGCTCCTGAGGAAGGTAACGCTGCTGCCTGTGCGGGCAGGCATTGACACTGAGGGCCGTGTCCCTGGATTAAATCCCTCCCTTCTGGGGTTGGGGTATCCAGGACAGAGCTGAGCACCTTTTCCCTCTTCCAGCATGGTCCCTTTAGGTATTTTAGTTGCTGGTTTTTGGGGTGTTTTGCTCTTGTTTGGTCTGTTTGTGCCGATTTCTGTGGCCAGTATAGCCAGTGGGATATCACCTGTACCAGCAATCATGGGATGTTTAGCTGTAATCCTGGAAAGGGGCTCTCAAGGGATATGCTCGTGATGGGGATCCTGTGTCTCAGTTGTGCCACTCACCTGTTTTATTTTCTGCTTTGGGTGTTTTGGTCTTGCTTTTGTCCCTTTGTCCCTCTGCCACCACTGGTGTGGCTCGTGCCTGCCCAGTCCTCCTGTATTGGTCCCATCGCCCTCTGAGCACCAGGCACCCCTTGAATCCATGTCCACTGGCAGCCAGCATTTTGGATGCTGTGGGAAAGGCATCTTGGATTTATTCTCTGAGCAGAATTTGGTTGGAATGAGTGTGGGGATGGTGAGGGTCCCTGTTGGAGCACCAGGTGAGCCCCGTGTCCCCCCGCAGAACGCTGACACTGCCAAGCAGCTGACGGTCACACAGCAGAGCCAGGAGGAGGTGGCACGTGTCAAGGAGCAGCTGGCATTTCAGGTGGAGCAGGTCAAGCGAGAGGCCGAGATGAAGGTGAACTCTGAATCCTTCCCTGCTTCCCTGCCAGCACTGAGCCCTCCCTCCCCAGCCTGGGAAACACAGTTTGGGTGCAAGGGAAAGGGGTGGTTGTTGATGTCTGTCCCAGGGAAGGGTTGCCCTGGCTCCTCAGGAAGGTGTTAATATATTCTTCATTCCCTCTTGCCCAAATCTCCCTTCCCCCAAGAAAATGCCACAGTGCAAATCGATGGGTTTGAGTGCTTTCATTCTCTGGGCCTCAAGCTGGAGGCTGCTCCCAAAATTCCTGCCATGGGAAAAGCAGCCCTTCCAGGAGGCACCCCCTGCCCAAGACCCCAAAACCCCCTCCCAGCAAAACATGGCTGGGTTCATTCCCTCCATCCCTGCTGGTGCCGGTGCCGAGTGGGGCCGCGGCGTGGCAGGGGCTGAGCCCTGGGCACGGTGTGTGCTCGCAGCTGGAGGACCAGAGCATGCAGATGGAGCAGCTGAGGCAGGAGCTGGACACCCGCCGGGATGAGCTGGAGCAGGCGCAGCGCTCGCTCAGCCACGCCAAGCAGGTACAGGGCTGGGGGGAGCCCGGGTCCCCATGACACCCTGTCACAGGGTGGGGGACCTGCCACCACTGCTGAGCATCAGTGTCACTGGCTGGGCGTGTCCAAAGCTCCCCCAGTGTTTGTGGTGGGCTCCCAGCAGTGACAGGGCAGTGACAGGGTGTCCTGGCCCCCCATGGCAGGCAGGTGTGGAGCTCAGTGCCCAGGTGGATGCTCTGAACGCCGAGAAGGAGGTGCTGAGGCGGTCGGTGAGCGAGAAGGAGTGTGAGCTGCTGTCCACACGTGGCCTCATCGAGGAGAAGGAACTGCAGCTGAGCCAGGAGGCAGACAAGGCCACGAGGGAGATCCGAGAGCTCCAGGGCAGGCTCCTGGAGAAGGTACAGTGCTGTGTGAAGAGCACACTGCCTTTCTGCTCACCGGGGTGAGGTGTTTGGGGGATGCTGGTCGATGTTGCTGGTGGGAGACACTTGCACCAGCAGCCATGGGACGCTTGGGTCTAATCCTGAAAGGCGCTCTCGAGGGATGTGCTGCTGATGGGGGTCCTGTGCCACTCACCTGTTCCTCCTGCCTCACAGAGCAACCAGGAGCAGAGCCTGCAGCAGAAGCTGCTGGAGGAGCAGTTTGGTGTCCTGCAGGAGACAGTCAGGGAAGCCCAGGACATCCTCTGTGATGCCATGGCCAAGCTGGATGACCCCCTGCACCTCCGCTGCACCAGCTCCCCAGGTACGTCCTGCTCATTCAGGGGGCTGAGACAACGCTGTGCCTTCTCTTTCCTGGACAGATAACATTGCATCTCAGCTCTCCCGTGGCATTTTTTTCCATCATGCCCTAGGCAGTTGGGGTCAGACTTCCCAGGATGAATTTTTAGCTCTCATCTCTAGCACTATTTCACTTAGATTTTAGTGCTGTTCCCCAGCCAGGTATAGACTTCCACTCAGTGGTGCCTCTTGGAGTCAGCACTGGTGCAGACACCCACCAGCCTGGCTGTGCTAGTGAAATGAAATGAAATTCCTTGCAGATTACCTGCTGAGCCGGGCGCAGGCGGCGCTGGAGTCCACGGATGCCCTGGAGAAGGGGCACGCGCAGTACGTGGCCTCCATGGCAGGTACCTGGGACTGGGGTTCAGGAAGGTAGCATTGCTCCCAGCTTGCTTGTGTTTCCATACATCCAGCAGCCCCAGCAGCTCCGGGGCCACCAGCAAGCGGCAATGCCCTGGAGACAGAGGGACACAGGTGGGGCTGGGGGAGTTCCTGTGTGCTCGTTCAAGCTGAAGGGGTCAATCCCAACATCTCTGATCCTTGAGTGCCTTCAAGGATGAACTGCAGCCCCCAGGAGCTGGCAGGGGGTGCCCTGGGCTGGCAGCTGCTGACCCTGTGCTGTCCCTGGCAGATGCTGCAGGGCTGGTGGGGGCTCTGGCCCTCTTTGCTCACCTGACGGCCGACACCATCGTCAACGGCAGCGCCACGTCCCACCTGGCCCCCACGGACCACGCTGACCGTGAGTGCAGCAATGCAGGGACTCTTGGGGGGGATTTTTCCTCATGGGCTATGTCAAGGTCCCCTCTGCCAGGGGCAGATTTTACCCAGGACAGTACATTCCCCATGTTCCCCTCCCTGACATTCCCAGCTCCTCCCCGGGCCAGGAACACCACGTAGCTCCTGGAAACTCATTTGTTGTCTCCTAGAAGATATTTGCTGGGTGCTGCTGGTGCTCAGCTGTGGGTGAGGGGAGGAGGAGGATGAGGGTGGCAGGGCTGGGATGAAGGGACCCCCAGGGGCTGGCACCAAGCTGTGCTCTCCGCAGGGCTGACAGAGACGTGCCGGGAGTGTGGCCAGCGGAGCCTGGAGTACCTGGAAGAGCTGAAGGACAGGCAGAGGCTGGGCCAGGCTGAGCTGGGGGATGTGCGGGGAGCACTGCGAGGGATCCTGCAGCTGGCCCAGGTAGGAGATGGAGCCCAGCACAGCCACCTTCCCACTCGTGGCTGGCAGGGTGGGTTCCAGGGGATGCTTTGGGGTGGTTTGTCCCCCATACCCACAAATTCTGGTGCTTTCCTTGAGCTGTCTCAACTTCTGAGCACTGAGAACCTTCCTGGTGGTGCACCCTCAGATCAGCTGAAGTCTTTCACCCCAGTGACCCCTGTGGAATGAAACTTCCCAACTTTCAGATATTTCTCCTCATGAAGCCCCTGTTAGTCTTTTTCTTCACACCACAGCTCTCCAAGGCCCTCTGGAGCAGAAACTGCTCCTGTGCTGGAGTTTTGTCAGCTTGATTTGAGGCATTTCTTATCTCTGAGGTCCCCATGCCACATTTGCTGCAAGTTGGTGGCACATGTACCTTCACCTTTGCAGGCTGCAGAATGCTGCTGCTGCAGCTTCAATTATTTATGGTGAGGGGAAAAAAGGAATTGGATATCTTGGTTTGTAGTTATTCCTTATAAATATTCCTTTCTGTTTCTCTGCCTAAAACCTCCTCATGCCTGCTGCCTCCTCTGGCAGGAGCTGAGACCCAAGAGCCTGGACATCAAGCAGGAGGAGCTGGGGGACATGGTTGAGAAGGAGATGGCCTCCACCTCGGAGGCGATCGAGGATGCTGTCAGGAGGATAGAGGTGAGACAGAGCTGCAGGGTGGGACATTCTGGGGCCTGGGGGCAGCAGAGTGGCCATCACTCCTCCACCCTTCTCCCCCCAACATGGCACCCAACCCTTCCTCTTGTGTTTCCCAACAGGAGATGATGAGCCAGGCCAGGAACGAGAGCTCTGGGGTTAAGCTGGAAGTGAACGAGCGGTGAGTTTTGGGGAGGGACATGTGACAGGTTTGTGCCCCGTGCCTGTGCCCTGCTGGGGTGAGCTCTGCTCCAAAACAGGCTGGCTGGCCTCAAAAAAAGACCTGTTTTCTGAGGCCAAAGCTTCCCTGGATGCTGAATACTCTTCTCTTGTTTCCCTCCAGGATTCTGAACTCCTGCACGGATCTAATGAAGGTCAGTGCTGCAGAAACCCATCTGGGGTGCACAAAACTGTGACCTCCCAGCATCAGCAGCATCAATCCTCCTCTACAAGAACCCCATCAAACCTCAAAACCTGTTTTCCTTCATTCCAGGCAATCAGACTTCTTGTAACAACATCTACGAACCTACAGAAGGAGATAGTGGAAAGTGGCCGGGTAAGTCCTCCCTTACACTCATCTCTCTGTGCTGACATCAAATACAGGAGAATTTCTCCCAAATTGCAGAAACACTCTGGATTTCATGGTTTCCCATGTTAGCACCACTCTGACAAGTCCCAGTTGCTGGAGATGGGCTGCTCAGCCCTGTGTTCTCTTGCACAAATCGCTGTCACCCCTGCAAAGCCTTGTCCATCTAAACATGATGACCCAAACTGGTGTGTTTTAAACCAAACCCAGCCCAAATTTGCAGGCTTGGGACTCTGATGTTGTTTTTCTTGATCATTGTTTAAGCAGGCCAGTAAGAGCAGCACGAAGAGCACAGGAATGCTGTCGCTGGCTTGATTTATGGCATTATATATTAATTTATACATTGTTATGTATATGTTATGTATGGTACTTTATATGGATATTTAATACGGATTTCTATGCTGTTGTATATTAGACACGAGTCAATCCAGGCCATAATATTCTCATAACAACAGGGGGCAGCAACAACTCAGGAGTTTTACGCCAAGAACTCCCGCTGGACTGAAGGGCTGATCTCTGCCTCCAAGGCCGTGGGCTGGGGAGCCACACAGCTCGTGTAGGTACCCCCAGACCAGGAGCTTCCCTTGGAACAGGGCTCCATGGGCTGCACCCAGGGCTGGCTCCTGCTTCCCTCTCACCCAATCCATCCAGAATTCCCACTGCTGAGGCGTCATGAAGCACTATTGCTAATTCCTTGTGCAGCATCGTTGCTGGCTCCTTATGGAGAGCTTTGCTGACTTTTTATGGACCTTGAGTTTGGCTCATTGCTGATTCCTCATGGAGCATCATAGCCTTGGTTTGACCACACAGTCACCCAGTTAGGGGTGGCAGGTCCTCCCTGTCTGCAAAATGTGAAATCAAATCCCCTCTGTCCTGGTTCCTGCTCAGATGGTTGGGGATGGGGTGGTTGGGATCAGGGCAGGGGGTTCCCTGTGCCAGTGCAGGAAATGTAGGGGGTGTTTTGGGCAAAGCTTTAAAAATCTCATCCCTTAGGAAAACAAAATCCTGCCTCTGTCCAAATCTCCTGGATCATGGCTTTGAATAATTGCTCCCCTTATTAAATGAGCTTTAATAACAGCTGGACTTAAAGATCTTAGAGATCTTCTCCAGCTTTAACAATTCCATGATTCTGTAATTATAAAGCTGCTGGATGCAGCTGCTGATTTCTGGGGGTGTTAGCAGGAGATAAATAATCTGCTCTTGCTCTGTTGTGTCTCTAACACAATCTCCTGACCCCCACCACAGGGAGTCTGCAGACAGGGTTGTCCTGCACACAGGGAAATACGAGGAACTCATCGTCTGCTCCCATGAAATCGCTGCCAGCACTGCCCAGCTGGTGGCTGCCTCCAAGGTGGGTGTCCCAGCAGGATCCTCTGGCTGTCTCCTCATTCTGTACCATGGTGTTCCCATCCCATCTTCCAATCCTGCAGCCTCCCAGAGCAGGGAGAAAGGAACCTCTTGCTATTTTCCAGTCAGTCTGTGATTTCAATCCATGTGTTAATATTCCCACACCCAAGGCTTGCCTTGGGAATGAAGATGTGTAAAACCTCCCATCTTCCTCCTGTCAAGCTGGTTATGTAAAGAAAATGTTAATAACTAACAAGAAATCCAAAAAAACCAACTGCAGGAGCCAGGATTGAGGATGGTGGACTTTGGTCCTTGCCACCTTTCCTGCTGGCGTGGGTGGAAGTGAGGGGTGGAGGTTTCAGCGAGCACGCAAAGATGCAGGTGTGGGGGGAGGGGGATCCATAGGGATTTTTACACCAGATGGCTTCGAAATTAAGAGCACGATTAAAAAACCGGGGCTGTGTCTTCACTGAGTGCTTGGCTCAGGTGGGAGCAGAGCTGGTTTGGTGCCCTGGGGCTGAAGAGCTTTGCAGGGATCACCTTGTCTGGCCATGATGGGATCACTGAGGATAAACCTTCCCATCTGGCCATCCATCCATTCTTTCCACTCCCAGGTTTTGATGCCCAAAATCTCTTGGGCTCTGCTTGGGGCTTTCTGGAGCTCCATGGGGTGTTCATGGTGGGCACCCACAGCCATCCCTGTGCTTGTTGCAGGTGAAGGCTGAGAAGAGCAGCAGGAACCTGGCCAGGCTCCAGGAGTGCTCACGCAACGTCAACGAGATGGCAGCAAACGTGGTGGCTTCCACCAAGTCGGGGCAAGAGCAGATTGAGGAGAAAGGTGAGGTTTTTGCAAGGAAAAGGTAGAAAAAAAACCACCCCAAATCCCTTTCTGGCCTGGGGAACACCCTGAGGTGCCCATCCAGCTCTGCTTTGGCATGTGAGGGGTGCACTCAATAGGGGCCCTGCTTTCCTCCACAGACACCATGGACTTCTCAGGCATGTCCCTCATCAAGCTGAAGAAGGAAGAGATGGAAACACAGGTATGGCCCTGAGGTGGACTCAGCATGGCTGCGGACAGGCCCGGACCCACACTGGGGGTTCTCCTGCCCCCAGCACAGGCACCAGGATGGTTTTTGGGCACAGGTGAAGGTGCTGGAGCTGGAGAAGCGGCTGGAGAGCGAGCGGGTCCGTCTGGGGGAGCTGAGGAAGCAGCACTATGTCCTGGCCGGGGGCTGCGAGGACGCGCCGGAGGACGGGGAGGCCAGGCCGGCGCCAGCACCGCGACGAGGCATCCTCAAGAAACCTCCCATTGCCCAGAAACCCGGCCTAGGCGAGGTGAGGCCCGGGTGAGGGCTGTGAGCTGCCACAGGGGTGTTCCTGGCAGGAGTTCTGACATTTGTCCCCCTCTCGTTGCAGCCCTAGCGAGACCCCGGCCCGGGGAGGGCTGGCAGGGGCCTCGCCCCTCACGTTGCCTTCGCGCTGCTGTGCCTTCACGCGCGGGGCCTCCTCAGCGCCCGGCCTGGAACAAATCCCAAACTGGATGTTTTTTAAGGAATATATTTTTTGTTTCCCTTTTTTCTCTGAGCTGTAGAGTGGTGGGGCTTCTGCACTCTCCGGACAGCGCTCAGTGCTCTCTTCTTCCTCCTCCTCCTCCTCCTTCTCTTCCTTCTTCTTCTCTTCCTCCTCCTTTTTCCTCCTCCTCCTCCTCACCTGCCAACCGGCTCTCCCAGTTTAATTTAATTTGGGGTTCGTTTGGGTTAATTTTTTTTGTTGTTTTTAAGGACTTTATCGGCACTAGAAGTTTTCAGTAAATGTAGCTCTACTGTACTGCTCAGACCCTTTCCAAGAACTGTGAACTGGTTTTACAGTAGGAAACTGGTGGGCTTTTCTTGCAAGTGTTTTTTTAAATTCCCCTTTTTCCAGCCTGAGGAATACTTGACTTCATTTTGGCGTGGGATCAGCCCTCAGCAGGAAGGGAAATGTTTGCCTTCCCCAACACGTGGCGCAGGGCTTTTGTAAGGGAAAAGCAGTTACTGACACACACTGGCAATAAGGATACAAACGTTGTTATTTTTTTTTTCCTTTTCTATTTTTTATTACTACAGCAATGTCAAGGGATCAGTTGCATTATGTTTTATATTTAAGATAATTAGCAGAATTAAATCTAACCGTGGCCTACGGGAGCTGGGGGCTAGAGAAGTCTGCAGCAGTAAGGAATTACTGATGTGGAGAGATGCGGGGGCAGAATCAAAATCCTGTCAGCTGTGTCTTCCCTTGGAACAACTACCAGGATGTAGATTATTAAAGGAGCAATATTTAAAATACTTTTGTGTTGCTTTGTTGTTGGGGAGGTTGATGACGGGGTCAGTTGGTTGCAGGAAGCTGGGCCTGAGCTGCCGGGCAGAGAGAGGCAGTAAATTAACTAAATGTGCATAAATATATCTATATATACACATAAAATATATATAGAGTCCTCTCTATGTGTCTATAGTTCTGCACGTGCCTATAAATATAAATAAATAAATAAATAAATAAATAAATAAATATATGTATATACACACTCATGACAGTACTTTTGGATAAAGTGGAGGGGATGGAACCACATGGGAATAACCCAGCATGCTTATAGTTCATAAGATACTCAAGATCAAGAAAATTACTCTTGCCTTCCTAAGTATCCTAATAGCAAATCCATTATGTAGAAGNATATACATATTCTATAATATACATAGTATCCCATTGGTGATAAGACTGAAGCATTTGGAGTTCAGCACAAGGTGACCACAGCTGCCTTGTGTTTAGGTGGTGATTCATGAGGGTACTTGTCATTTTCAGTCAACATTTACATCCCATCCCTTGTCACCCTCAGAGCCAATTACAATCAAACTTCATAAAAGCCCCAGTAAAACCCAGGGCTTTCTGTCTCAGTGACTGCCAGGAGGCTGTAAAGCAGGTAACAAGAAGTACAAGTGGCTGTATCTCAGGTAAACACATTTATAAGGTATTTCATTATTTATTTGAGTTATGTAGCAGTCGAAGCTTGCCGAGGTTGTGTCACAAAACCGACTTCACAGGTTTGTGGGCAGGGCCACGAGTGCCAGTGCTCGTTTCCCAGCTCCTGGTGTGGACAAAGTGCATTCCCCAGAAGGGCTCTGGTGTTATCCCCGTGCTGCTGGGCGAGCTGAGCAGCTGCTCTGATCCTGCAGGTTCTGCTGAGATCACTCCAGGTTCATTCCCTGCTCAGCCTTTCCATGAGCCCAGGGAGAGCGTTAGACAGCTGTGTCCCTCAGGTGGCTGCTGGCACATCAAGTGACAATGACACAGCAGTGCCAGGGGCCAACTCCCTGCTGAGTTTCGTTTCTTTCAGAACCCTTTTCTCTCAAGGAAGTGTTTTCTGCAGTAGCTCAAGGTCTATTTATAGAGGGTGATAAAGATATGTTTGCTGGGAGACTGAAGTCATCCAACCACTCACACCATCACATTTCATCACGGAAATACTGATTAATCGAGAATGCAAACTTTTAAACTCTCACTACCCACAGCCACAGCCCTACTTAAAATTTAAGGGATTTGTTATATTTGAAGTTTAAAGAATTCAAAAATAAAATGTGGCTTTGAGATTGATGCTGTGGCTAAATGTAATTTGTTTACCCACACTGCTGTCACACTATGATTTACTTAAAACCCAGGCCAGCATAATCAAAAGCCTCAAAAGGTAGCAGCACTAATAAAAACAAACTCTATAAACCACTTAAAATGTAATCTAAGTTCATTTTTGTACAAAAATTAATCGTGCTGTCCAGTCTAAGATCTTTATTCAGTCCTGTACTTTTTGGGAAAGTGTTTGCTATTTGTAGCTGACAGAAATACCAGAACGACAAACTGGGTGTCTGCAAAGGTTTATTTTGAGACTCCATCAAGACATCCTGTTGTGCAGGATCCAATTTGCTAATGACTTTTAAATACCATTATTGTGGCTGTGGAGGGAGGAAGACATTTCACTCAATGTGCTCCTGAGAAGAAATTTTACTCAGTACCTGCAGGAGAAGCAGTGGAAAATAACCAAGTTGTGAAATATTTTACCTTCTGCTCCCTTCCACCGAGGTGAGTACAGTTTTTTTTTCTTGAAGCAGCTTTCAAAGAGGCTGTTATCACAGCCCTTCTTTGCCCACCCTCTGCCTCCCTCAGTAACCAAACCTCCTGTGAGCACAGATTGGTTTGAACACCAGCACACGAAGCAGCTGCAGCTCAGCAACAGCAGTAACAGAGAGCAAAGCTGGCAAAACACAAGTGTCAGAGCACTGGAGGGAAACAGTGCATTGAAATGAAGCACACAACTAGAAAACAGGCTGCTACAGGCTCTAGGAAGTCAGATAAAGAAACCAAACCACAAAACTTGTGCAAAAGTATGTTTTTAAGAGCCCTTCAAGCCACAAAAAAACAGCCACTCCTTTGCAAGAAAAGTTATTTTTCTGCTGTGCCCAACCAGGCATGAACTACATGAGTCTGGGCAGCACAATATTTAGGGATGATATTTCATGAATGACCCACTCAGAAAAATGGGGAAGCCCAGAAGCACCAGTTAACACAATCATTTAACAAATGCTTCATAGGTATGCAAGTTAAAACAAAAAATTACAAAGCTGGTCTGGATTCCCCTCATACCATATGAGACAACACACCCCAGGCCAAAAGGCATTTCCACGTTTCTCCACCATCAGCAGTTTCTCCTCAACCAGGTGCTCTCATTCTAGTGCTGAAAACTGGAGCCACTTTGTCACCTCCCATCTTCTGTGGCTGGTTCCCTTCAGGCCTAACAAACCCTTTAAAAATTAGCCCATCCTGAGCAGTGGTTGCTGTATTAATGTGCAATATTAAGTGCACATAGCAAGGTGTGGGATTATGTGCTGAGAGGAAGCATTTTTAGTGTTGAAGGAAAAAATAATTCCTACTTGTCACCTACAGGAGTGCAGAAAAAGCAGCTTAGAGCAGGCTGGAAATAATAAGCAGTATTTAAAAAATAGCTTTTAGCTTAGAGCAGGATCCAGGGTATGCACTGGCACCTCTCCCAGCCTCAGCAGCCTGGATTTGTCCTGCAGGTAGGGGTAACAATGGAGAGTGAGGCTGAAAGCCCAGCACAGGCTGCCCTGGGACAGGATGTCCTGGGGCACCTCTAAAACTTCAGTCGACACCCAAAATCTCTCAAAAACCCTCAAGCACCACGTCCAGTTTCCAGGGACCGAGTCTCAGAGAGGTGAAGAGGCAAACCTGTAAAAGCCTGGCATGAGGGATGATTAATGTACAACCTGAGGGGACTCAAATTACAGGAGCAAGGGCAAAGGAAGGACCTGCACAGCCTCCAAAGCCACCTCCAGGGAAGGGACATGCCAAGGCCACATGGACACTGCAGTGTGTCCCTGATCCAACACCTTTTTTTTGTGGCATTTTGCTTTTTTGTTTCCAACACCTAAGTGCCACCTGAGTCCCCTCCCTGAGGTCTGACCCTACCAGGTGACACCTCCTTTGCCCTGGGAACAATCCCACCCAGAACAACCTCCTGGGGCACCAACCACAGGGAAGGGCCAGCAGAACCCCGGGTTTGGAACAGGCACAGCTGGAGTTCTGCAGCTCTTCAAGCTACAAAACACTGAGCAAGTTCTTAGAAGAGCAGAGCTGAGGAGCTGCAGCTTTTACATAACACCTTCCCCTGCCCTCGCCCACCTGCACTGAGTCAGCACAGCAGGTTTTCCTCATCTGCACTTTCCCTTTCCTGCAGGTTACTCAATCTCTGCAGCCACCACAAAGGGAACAGATCAAGAAACAATTAAAAAAGGGATTTTCTTCCCTAATCAGTTATTCTGCACTAGGATTTCTGTTTCACGTCGCTTCTAAAGCGACAGAAATCACAGAAAATTACATCAGGTCTTCTCTGCCCTCTGACTCATATTCCTAAATAGCTCTGGTTGATTCATTTCTCCTAACTTGGCTGAAATCTAAGATTTTCCTCTCTTAAAAAGGAAAAAAAAAAAAAAGGCTTTCTCCCTTCAGCTTTTCCAAGTGATTCTGAACATTCCCACTAGCTAATTGTAGGAAATTAGAAGCAAAGCAAAGGGGTTTTACCTGACAGACAGCCCACCTACCTCACTGCCCTGATTACAATATGTAAAATCTACCGTGAGCAAACCCATCTTATATCAGCTCCCTACAAAATGGACTCGCTTTATCCAGTCACTAAAAACACAGCCAACAGATTTACTACGAATAATTCAAGCAATTTTTTTGCAATTTTATGTTCTACATCCACCTACAACTGTGTTTATGTTGCTACAGAAAAAAACCCCAGCATTAGGGTTGAAAATCATTAATATAACTGCACCACGACTGAATGGAGCCACAAGGGGACAGGACACCAAGAGATATGCTATTTTATTTAAAATCAGAACACAGTAGATAACAGAAAGACTTCTTATGCAAACAAATCCACTGTATGTTTCACAACTTGCTCGGCATATAAAACTGCCCCTTGTTAAGACAGTCCAGGATCACACAGAGGAACTGTTCAGGCACAGGACAACTCTGCCCCCTCTGAACTCCATGTCTGCCATGCAGCTCCGTGTGAGGGTGAAAGAATTGTCAATTTGAGCTCTGTATCTACGTCATTATTCCAGTTTGAGAGGGCAGAGAAGTCCCAGGAGAGGTCGAGGCCGAGGCTGTGGAGGTTGGGGCAGGAATGGGGACCGTCACCTGGAGCAGCCAGTGCCCAGCTGCCTCCTGGCATCCCAGGGAAGCTCCTGTTCCCTGCAGCGGTACCGAGGTGCCCTGTCTGGATCAGCTGTGCCAGAACCACTGACTGCAGCTTCTCTGGGAGGCAGCCCTGAGTGCAGTGAGACCCACCCAGGAGTGAGAACTGCTCGCTGCTGATGCCCAGTCCCAGTCCCACCTCACAGAGCTGTGTACAAAGGACTGGCACAAACAATGCCGCCCAAAGAGAGCGTTTCCAATGCTACCAACACTCTAAAGCCGTGTTACACATTGTAGTTAAAGGATTTTTCTCCACTCCAATTGTTTTGGGGAAGTATAAGCTATTTGTAGCAGACATCAAAAATCCTTTTTTTTATATATATATATATATATATATATTTTTTAATTTTTTTTGGCAAGCATCGTGAACCACCCCCTCTCAAGTCTCAGCTTGCCTATGGCATTTTAATCTCACTATCTTATAAACAGTGCAAATTAGTACAATTCTAAACATCCTAGCCAGAGCAGAATTTATTTATTAGCTATAACAGAACAGGAGAAGCTGTTGAAGGGCAACAGGTTGAAAGCACTGACACAGCTCTTGCCTGACTCATCCAGGTTAGTGTTTCCTCAAGTTTGTTGCTGAAAGGATTTGAACAGCTTTCCACAGTCGTTCTTCTCCTTTACCCTTAAACATCACCAGCAGTCAAGTAAATATTTACAGTTTGTGTGCACACACACACACACACACAAAATTAATGGCAAAACGTTTTCCATGAGCAGCTGGACTTCAGTTATGAGCTTTCCATAACTGAAACATCACATTAGTTACATCAGCTACGTTCAAACTCACCCATCAGTGAAGGCAACTATAAGCTTACAAATAGCAGATACAGCTGTTTTTTCTGAAGTATGAGGGCCAGTTTTTTGTAAAAGTCAGTGCTCTCGAAGAGCCCTTAAATTAGAGTTAAGCAATGGCCATTCAAATGATAAAAATGCTAATATCCTAGAATTACAATCACAAGTAGTGATCCTAAGGCACATCAGCCACATGCATATGCAATAATGCATTGTTTTGCTTTCAGACAAAAAAAAATTGCATTAGCTTTGTCTGTATTTAGTGTGCACAAGAGGCTGTTTTTAGATAAAGTATCCCTGAAAGGTCATTGTTATCACAAAAGTTACCAAAAGACAGAAGATTTAACAAGTAGTAAAAATATTTTTGGACTACTAATACCAATAAAGTCTGATACATAAAATGCAGTGCAAATTCACAATACACTTATCTATCACCCCCATCACTTCTGAGGATTTCGGACCCTCAGAAAAAAAGTTGGCACCTGATAAGTGTAAAATATACCTGGTTGTTTTTATGAAATCTTAGTAAAACTGATTCGGGAGTGTTTTAGAGTTTTTGTGTAGCAGGCTCAAAGTATGAATTTCTGTACTCAAACACCACCCCAGTAGCCCCCACTCACTTTAATTCTTTCTTTCTAGGACACAAACCATTTCTACAGCAGACTTATGTTTAGCATCCAGATACAACAGCTGCCATCCAAATACCAGCACTAACAGCACAGCAAAGTTACTTTGAAACAAGTCATAATTAACCATGCTTATACAAAGCTTCAGTGAGAAAATAATACCAAGAAAAGATATCACACTATTTAAAATGAAAAAACCACATCCTGTACCATCACTAGATTACAGAAAAAACACACTTTGCAAACAAATCCAATGCACATTGCTTCACAAAATCCCCCATCTATAAAAACTTGCCAGACTTACACTGGGGAATTGGTTCAGATGCCATAAAACACTGACCAACCTTCTGCCCTTTGTCTTCAGAAGGCAAAACAAGCCAAATGACCATATTGGTATTTTCAGAATCAAGAGCTTCCTGTTATGAGCTTAATTTCAGATTAGTATTTGCTAACCACCACACTCCAGAGGAAATAATTAAGGGACAATCCAGGTCTTACATAAAGGAAAAAAAAATAGATATTCTGTTCTGACTGATGTTGTTTGTAGTACAAACTTCCAAACAATGTAGTGCATTCCAGGACAATGGAAGCAAAAAGGCTCTGAAATAACCAGGGGCTTTGACAGATTCTGGACTGATTGATAACAAATTCACAGACACATTCTGTGCAAACAACAAGTGTTAAAATTTGCCTCCCCCAGTGCTGGATTAAAATACCAGCATGTGTCTGCACCTTAGGCTTCAAGAGTCACATTGAGAGTGAAATCTGAGCTGCCCTAAAAAGCCTCTCCCATCCAGTGGCATAAGACAAGAATGGATTCTGTAAGATAAAAACAGCCACTATGGACTTCAAAAGGCTATTTTTTTTTTTTTTTTGCCTACTTGCAGAGAAACATTAACTGGAAATTCCAGATAGATACACATGCCCCAAACTGCAAAACTAAAGGAAATGGGAAAGTTAAAAATAGTTCTGCCAAGCGAGAGACAGAGTTAAGGGATAAAATGAAATTGTGAAAATTCAAGTGGGCAATTACATGTGAAAATCCAGTATTTGATTAAGAAAATACCCTGCCTAGATTCCTGGAATCACATGGTATCAAAAGCTAAGCACCTGTGTAAAAAAATCATTTCTGTATCCAAGGTGTGGAAAAGGAGAAAAAAACCCAACCATTAGAAAGAGTCTTAATAGGCAAGGAAATAAAACTGCCTGGTAAAGTGTCTACAAAACCCTAAACTGGCTCTACAAACAGTTTAGTTTCATTTCAAGAGACCAGGACTTTGAGGGTATCAAGCTATTTAGGAGTGGGAGTAGTGCCTACTTTGATTACACACTAAGGTAACAACTGAAATGCAGAAATGAAACTCTTGTCATTTTCCCTCTCTACAACCCCCCCCCCCAGGTGTTCTGACAGGAGTTTCAGCTCAGTGAGCTCTGAACACGTTGTGCACCTGGCCCTGGATGCAAAAGGATGCCGAGGGGGGTCCTGTGCACACCTCTTTCCCAGCAGTCAGATATGGTTGTTACCATCCCAACACTGTCACGGACACAGAATTCCTTAGAGAAACAACCAGCTCCCTGTTTGCCACACACAAATCCAGCTGCCATGGGAAAACATCGGAACAGAGGATGCTGATTTACCATCACTAAGGAATTCAGAGCCTGACTCTGTTTGTAACGTCAGCAAATCCACTGCGAGTGGCTTCCCAATTTGATGGATTTACAGAATTTAGACCTTACCACCTTCCTAGGAAAACCTTATCATCACTGACCTTTGCAAACAAATGTCATCACATTTAGCAAAGCAACTGCAAACCTCTGTGCCACAGCTTGGCCTTTGTGCTCCCTTGTGCAAAGAGCAGAGGCTTCCCATTGCCCACAGCAAGTCTCTGATGGGGGAAAAGGAAATATAAGCACCAATACAGAAGTCAGGCGCACCCAAATATTTACTGGAGGATGAAGCCAGGATGTGGTGGAAGGCGAGGTGGTCTTTGGGGCAGAGGTGGAGGATAGGGTGGTCCAAACTGAGCTGGGTATCCCGGCTGTGGCATTTGACTCGTGGGCTGAGCTCCTCCCGGCCGCGGCGGCAGAGGAGGGTATGGAGCACCTGGGTAAGAAAGAGCTGGTCCTGAACTCATGGCTGCAGTGAAGGGGGTGGGGAAGCGTCCAGCCGGGCCTGAGGGAGGTGGCGGGGGTGGGATTCGCCGGGGCACCACCGAGGGAGGAGCGTTTGCATCTGCCTTGAAGGGATCTGCAGGGGCTGGGCTGGGCTCGGCTGCCCTCGGCTGCGCCGGCGGCTGAACCTGAGGAAGTCTCTGTCCCTTCAGCACCACTTCCTGCAGCTTCTCGATCTTCACCCGGCGCAGGTGAGCCAGTTTCCGCTTGCTCTGGTACTCGTCGATGAAGGAATCCAGTGGTATTTCACCATCAAGGAATTTTTCTGCCATATTCTGTCAAATACAGAACATTCTCTTAGGAAACAGCCTACTGCAACAGAATCTAAATGGCTCACATCCCAAAAATAGCATCATTTTGCCTGTGATTTTCCAGCTGGCATATGGAAGATGACTGGCATAATGAAGAATTCTGAGCAGAACTTTCAGTTAGTTATTACTCAGAAGCACTGAGAGTTAAATATCACTTTTGCATAAATTTATACTGAAGTAACAGCAGTAAACACATCTGAATCTCCCTCTGAGCATTTCCCTGATCACCAGAGATGAGAACAAACCAAGTCCAGTAGCTTCCCAGATTGCCAGCTAAGCTGAATTACAGCTCAGTGCTGCTTGAAAGCCAACAGAAACACTGTGAGACTCAGCACAGAGATTATTGCTAAGTCAGGTTGTGGCTTTGGGTAAATGATGTTTAATAATTGAGAGGTGAACAAACATAAAATCACAAAATTCAGCTTGTCCTGGGAATGTCTTTTTATGATCACAACTCAAGGCTAATAAGCAAACTGTTTCTCCTCATTAATTATAGAAAATGCCTGCATGCAAATAAGCAAACAAAACCAAACACTCCCTTTATTCTGAAGTCAGACCACCCTTCAAGCACTTGTGTCACAGCAAGTGGTGACCACTGGCACCTGCACAGACATTGGAATCACAATGGAATATTTCACCAGAAACACTGGAGGAAAAGCAGCACAGGCACAGGGTTTTTTTTACTAGGCTACTAACTGACATTTATAATGAAGTAATACATATACCAGGCAAACCCCATTAAAAAAAGATTCCACATTTTTATACTCTACGAGTTTCAAGGCAAAGCCAAGGAACTAAGAGGGCTTGGCTTTCTTTTCTAAAAAGGAGCACTTCCTCTCTTAAACTTCAAAGATGTTAAGAGTAAAAAATTGCTCAGATAAAAAAGAAAAAATTGCTGGAATCAAAAAGCTGTTCACTGAAGTTCAAAGCAGAGACAAGACCATATACTTAAAAATACTCTTTAATCTGTCACATGTTCAACGCTGCACTGCAGCCACGGCCACTGGAAGGTTCTGGTAATGGGTGGAAGTGGCAGAATTGGGGTGTTCTGTCATTACCTCTGTGTCTTCCTCAATCTTCGCCCCCTCAGTCTGCAGCAGTGCCAGCAGGGTCTCCAGGGAAGCATTACTGGATTGTCTGTCTGCAAAGGCACAGCAAGAACAGAAAATGACAGCTGGCTCTAAGTGACTTCAAACTGCACAACAACCTCTAAGGCACATTTGTACAACCAGAGTTCTGCAGTTCTACACAGGGTCATGCACAGTAAGAAATATATTAAGAAGTTCAGCAATATTGTCAGAGTGCTAGGAGCTGAAATTTAATCTCAATTACACATTTATAATATTGAAAGCACTTCAGCAAGTGCAGTATCAGATGTGCAACATAATTCAGTATGAATGTTAAATGCAATATTCCATTTGATTTATAAATAGTCACTGAAAATCCAAAGTGTTTTGCTCTTTAGCAAGGTAAATGAACTTGATAATTTAGAGAAGAGTAGGTCAAGAATCCACAGTATCTGTTACTATGTGACAGTCACTTAATAAATCGTCAGAAGTGTGATCTAGTTCAGCACTAGACGAGAATGACATTTCACTTTGTACCCTAATTCACACAGCTAAAAATGAGACACCAAAAACCAAACAACAAACAGGCAACATATTTACATTCACTTAGAAAACAGTAAATCATAATTGTCAACAGCCAGTGTTACCTAGTTTTGTTTTCTTTATCTGGTATGCTTCAAAAAGAACTTGCAGCTCTTGATATTTTTCAGTCAAATTTGATTTCAAAGACTCCAACTTTGGCTGGTACAGGAGATTTCCTTCTGCCAGACTGCGGTTGCTGGCAAGAGTCATGTCCTTGCTGTGCTGAACATTTTGGGCCTGGAATATAAATTAAAAACAAAACAAAAGTGTGTGAAATTACAATGAAATTATTAAGCAGGAGAAAATGAGAATTTGAAAACTTTTATATAAGCAACAAAAGTAAGCTCTATGTAAAAATCAGTGCTGTGGCATTGGACCTGCAACTGATGAACAAATGATGAACACTGACAGAAAAAGCAACAGCTCTTCAAAAAAATCTGAATTCCAGCAATGAGATAGGAGTACAGATGAATGTCATCCCTTATCTTGTTACCATGTGAAAAATAAGGACTGCATCATGACTGTTTCTTCTCCAGAATATTCTTCCCCAACTGTATTAAACCAATCCTGGATTAATGCCAAAACCTTCATTTTTTTTCAGTTTAATCCTTCTGCTTAACAGTTCCTAGCCTAAAGAAAAAGTGACAATTCTCACACACCCAAGATTCAGCCAGATTCCAGTTTGCTCACGCTCACACACGATTTTATCAAGGCAGCCTTCAGGAGCTCTGGGAGAGCTGAGTGTTTGGAGAAGTCTGCCCTGGGTGTCACATTAGATTCATTAAAATATTCAGACATCAAAAGGGAAAAACAAACAAAGCAACCAAGGGATCTGATTTCAGATTTGCAGGCTGAATCAACAAGTGGAATAGTCCTCCCAGGGCACAAGAGACTAATTCTATTGAGCTGCCTTCAAAATCAACAGAAGTTTCCTCCATCCACATGCCCCTTTCTAGTCCAGGTTTTATCCCTGGTCAGCTGTAGCTGCTCCCATTTACAGCTCCTGCAGTCCCTGCAAACAGAAGCACAGGCTTTGCCCCTGCCACACTCCCGGGTGGACACAGAGCCACACCTCAGAAACAGGAAAAGAGGAAACCCAAATGAGCTGTCTGAAAGCCCCAGAAAAGGTCAGGATCAAAATTCAGGTGTTTTTCCAAGCACAACAACTGTCTTTGAGAGCAATTACTTCCTATTGAAATATTTATAAGCTACTTTAATTTGCTAAATTCAAAACTCACTTGGTGTTACTTAAACACACCTCTGTCGCCAGATACTGCTCTTCAAAAACCTAAGTTTTACTCTCACTCTGTTCTTGCCAAACCACTTTAAAAACCCAACAACAAGATAATTCAGAGTCCTAAATTCTACATCAATCCCAATTCTACTCCAAATTGTGAAAATCAGAAATTACACTTTCAATACTGTTTTGTCTTCTCAATGCTCTCCCATCAAGCATAAATAAGCATCCAGCCCTATGCTTGTGTTCAATGTGGATCCTTTCCAAGAATAAAAAGAAAATCCTCTTCTTACCTTTCAATCTAATGCAAAATAATTTAAATTAAACTGGTTTCCATTTGTTTATTCTCACATGATCCAATCCTGTTAGGACTGTTGCTTGCAGAAAGTTCAAGTTCCCCTATTTTACATTTTTTTAAAACAATTATGAAGGGAACTAAAATACACAGGATTTAACAGCTTAATTAGTAGCATCCAACCTCCTGCCATCACCATGAGCCTTGTTACTCACTGGCTGCTGAACTGCCAGCCAAGGAAAATTGTGTGCAAAAAGATTGATGGTTTCTGGTGCCTTTTTCACCATTTTAATGAGCTCACTACTTCCTTCCAGCAAAATCAGTATTTTCACTGCTTGGGAGGGCTGATATTCTCATTTCAAAGCAGGTGCACAGTCAGTCAGGAGAGACGAGTTTAATGAGGGAATTTTGATCTCTCTTTCAGGATGAAGAAGATGTGCATTTACTCAGGGCAGAAAAAACGCCAGTGGACACAAACCTATAAACCTTTCAAGAGCATAAATACCAGGAAAAGGAAACTTTTACTGAAGTCATATATAGTAAAGAGGAGAAGGTAGAACTCCAGGAAAAGAGTCAGGAAAGGCTTCCTGAAGTCAAGTGAGACTTTTGTGATGTTGTCCCTGCCTCAAGTGTCAGAATATCTCTCAACAGGACCAGGCAGGAGGAAGAAGCAGCAAATTCCTGACCTTTTATAATGATTTGCTGAATAATTTAAAAATAAAGTCATTTCAAATGTGTGAAGATGAGTAAATATCACTATGACATGATGTATCTGACTTGTAAAAATAAGAAAAACATGACTAATATGACCTGCCTACATCTAAGGCAGAGTGACATCCTGTCCGTTGCATCTGATATCTAATAATTACAGACTAGATCAAACTTTAGTAAAAGACTTAAAAATACTTGTTTTAAACTGAAAAAGTTAAAGTATTTGTAACTGCACTTTAAGTTACAGTGCTTAAAATTACACAGGACTTAATCACTAAACTTTCTCCATATTAGAGCACTTCTGAGAAGGGCATGCTTTTTCTACAGAAGTTGATCAAAAATGGTAATTGACTCTTAATGATGAATTCAAATGTCACTCCTGAAGTCTCCACTTCCAGCTTTAGTCTGTGTCAAATTTCTTTTAACAATGCACACTTGGAGAGATGAGAAACTTGAATCTTACCCAAAACCATGAGAAGAACCAGTTCCTCAAACACAAAGCAAACTTAGGAATGATGTTAAATGAAACTTAAGGAGGAGGTGGTGAAGACCCATTCACCTGTTCAGGACACTGAAATATTTCATGTCACTGAAAGAATTTTGAAGTCTGTGAATTCTATTTCACAACAAGCAGAACACATATAACTCCAGAGCAATGCAACTCGAATACAGTCATGATTTATAAACCAGAATAATCTCTGTCACTGATGTTAAGGTTTGTGTAAAAACTTTACAGCAACTGTTCCACTACACTTCGAAGTTAATTCGAGGAATCAGAAAGCAAACACTGTAAAGTTTGAGTAGAGTGCTACACAAAAGCTTTCAAAAAATGACTAATTTAAAACTACAAAAAAAAAACCCAGCTGCAAAATCATCTAAGGGTCAAAGCCACAAGCTAGCATGAGCAGTCTATTAAGATTATCAGTGCAGCACAAAGCATGTTTTCAGCATCCATTCACAGCTTTCCACAAGCCCAAGACAAAAGCCAAGGAAGGAATAAATCCAACAAAAGGTATTTTGTTGTCACATGGGCCGTGTGACAAAAATGTGCATTAGCAGGGAACTGCTCCTGCACTGCTTGTTCACCTGCCCACTGCAAGTGCGAGGAAAGAAGTTATTTAGGGATAAAAGCCAGGAGCAGGGGACTCCAGCAGAATTCCTAACAAGACTCTTGAGGTTGTGAGCACTTCAACAGGCAGGAAACATTAATCTGAAACCAGATGAAAATACCAGTCAGAATCACGAGACATAATGAGACAGGACAATATTAACATATATGCCTTTTTTGGGGGGGGGGGTTTTCTGTATTTTTTTTAACTGCTAAGCTCTCACTATGAATTCTGAATGGGACAAATGGGGCAACGATACTGAGCTGCTTAGAAGGGGATTTTCATGGTACAAGGATTGCTCACTCGTGAGCAGACCACTCAGTACCAAACTGGGCTGCAAGAAAATGAAGCCATGGACACAGGGAGGTTATTAAAAAGAAAAATCACGGTTTGTGCTGCACTTCGAAACTTAAGCTGCTTAAAAAATTAATTTCTTTAACAGATGTAATTTGAATAATTTTACTCAAGGATTTATTTAATGTGCATTTCCAAGAGAAGGCAGCAGCAACTGTGTTGGGAATTTAGAGTCTACTACTTTTATGAACTGCAGCTTTGTTTCATCCCACTTTTAAAAAAAGAAAAAAAAAAAGCTGGATAAAATTAAACCAGAACTAGTACAAGCTTAGCAACATTCATACTATAAATGCTGATCCCTTACTCCAAAATAATGGTTTGCAGCAAGAGTTATTTGTGTAAAACATCTCTGAGAAGAGTCACTCTGGTTCATCCAAAAGCACATTCCCAGAGGAGCTGCCTCCTGAGAAACTGAGCCACTGCAATCCCAACTACCCACAAGTCCATCAGGAGCTGCTATAATTATAAGCTTGCTCTGGCCAGCACCACAGCAAGGATTCTCTTGGTACCTTCGAGAAAAAGTCTCTTAAGGAGCTATAAATAAAAAGCAGCTTTGTGTGGCCGTTTTAATTGCTTTATACATAGGACACATCCACCTTAGTTTTAGATTTCTCCAGCCGTTATCATTCCCGCATTCTCTTTCACTTACAAATATTTGTAAATTAAGAATAAAATATGCAGTCACACTGTGGAAGTATAAAGATGCACATTTGGAGTGTCAAATTAACCCCTGAAACAGGAGCTGACAGGTGCAGAGTAGGAGAAGAGACTTCTTTTACAGAAGATTTAGGAGTGCTTTTCATCAAGGACTGGTGAATAATAATACACCCCCTAACAACATCTGTTCTGTAATAAATATTAAAACATTCTGCAAAGTAATTAGATTGGCTAAATTTAGCTCTTCTGATTACTTAAAAATGACAAAATAAAGCTTAGAAGGTAAGTTGCAGTTCCTAGACATTTCTTGCAGAGCAAAGACACTCAGCACTGCAATTTGCACTCATCAGACACAGACAGGTTACTCATTTGATGCTCAGCTAGAAGACAAAAATCTGTAGTTGTCACCCAGTCTAATTCCTAACTTTGCAACTAAATTTCATGTTTGGCCAACAAGAACATGACCACTTGCACAATGTGGTTTTAGGACAGGAGTAAGAATCCAAGAAATCTGGGCATGAATGCACATAGTTTAACTTGGACTTTCTGTCCTGCATGATCTTTTCAAACAGCTTTTGAGAAAAGGACTATGGCTCAAAAAATTCCTTCTGTGCTTGCCAGTGTACTCCGAAATGCTGGAATGAGAAGAAGGCAATACATTTCTGACTTCTTGATTTCACATAATTAAGGTATTGAAAAGCAGATAATTTTTGGCCGTGGAACCTTAGCAGTCAGTAACACAATACTGCACTGTTACAGAAGTGATGCTCCAGGAGATAAAAAGAAAATTCACTTTCACTGAGAAATTCATCAAATCATCACCAGCGTCAGGTCACAAACTCTCTCATCTGTGCTTTTTAGAGTTATCTCACCGAGACTGATTTTTATAAACAAATTACTTTTATGACCCTGCCATGGCAGGGGCTTTGGAACTAAATGATTTTTCAGGTCCCTTCCAACTCAAACCATCCTGTTTTATGGAGATGAATGCTGTACATGCACTACAGAGATCAACCTGAAAAGAGGATAAAAAAAACCCTCCTCAGCTTTAAAAGACTGGGAGTACCAGACAAGGAGCTTCCTTCCTCTTTCTCACAGACAAGATGCTCGTTGTTCAAGCCCTGCAAGCCCAGAGGCTGCAAACCCAACCCCAGAGACAGGAAAAGAGGCAGCTCAGCTCTGATGCCACCGTGTCACACACCTGGGGACACACGTGCAGGACATTCTGCAAGCACATCACCCCCTGGGCACACACAGACACAAATCCACAGCCCCACAAATCCTGCTCAAATGCCACACAGGAATATATTCCCTGTAAGGATGAAGTGCCTATTTTTAGCTGTTAGCAAGAATGCCAAGTGGTTTTTCCAAATCCTCCTCCTTTGTGAGCAAAACATTGGGGTTTGAGCTGGGTTTCCCTCGCAACACGGAGAACAAAGGGTTTTTTCAATTATGGAATAATCAGCTTTAACCAACTCTGTCACTGAAAATACAAGTGACCTCAGGGAAGTGACTCAGGAATCATGATTTAATTGGCATGTCACAGCGAAATTAGGAATTTAAGGACTTTGGAAGAACCCTCCAACCTAGATGTATATGGACTGACAGCCTAACAGCAGTGAAGTCACCGTGGTGCGTCCATAATGTTCAGGATTTCCCTCTCTCCCTCTTCCTGCCACACACTTCCCAGTGAAAACTCAGGTCTCAGCAGCACAAGCTCAAGCAGTAAACAATTCAGTGAAGGCAAAAACAGAATGAGGAAGAAATATTCAAGCATGGCCAATTCCTTCCAAGATGGATAAACACATTTCTAGTTGGACAGAGTCCCGTAAAAGCCTCCACATCCAATAAAAGAGGATTATAGCAGACAGCAGCACAGCCGTGTTTGCACAGAGCCTGAGCACCTTCAAACCTGGCCACACTTTCCAAACACCACAAAATATTCCCTCGGGCCCAGAGAACTTTACCCCACAATTTAAAAGCCTTCAGATGCCAACGAAAGAGGAAAACCTGAGGGTCAAATTGGGAATATGGGCTGGTTGTGTAGTGAGGGAGGATCTTTTCTACCGAGGTCTTGAGGTTTTCTGTCACTTCTGACCTACAGTCTTAAGTCCACACCGACAAATAAATAATAATAAAGAGCCAGGCCTTGTGCTCGTGTCCCTTGTCAGAGGTCACACTGGAACCAGCAGAACTGCACCCGTTCACATCTTTACAAAGTTAAGGCCACTATAACCCGCTGAGTTTCCTTAAATAGTTTTTATTCAGCAGGGTGCTCCTGCCCCCAGCAAACCACGGGGCCTCCAAGAGCTCTCTGCATGTTCTACTTTCCACAGCACTGCCTGTTTCTTATAAGTTCTCAAAATATAAGCTCACACAAAAAGTTATTATGGCTGCCCCACTCTCAGAAATCTATTGGCACAAAGTTCAAAATGCAAATTGTCGCATAATACAGCAAATAAATTCCCCAGGACACCTCATCAGCTCAGCCCCAGCCTTCAGTGGAATACTTTGACAATTTGGCTCGAGGTGATCCAGAACAATCTCCTCAGAAGCACCAAAAGGGCAGGAATCTTAGTCTGAGGGAACACAATTATAATTGATTTAACTTAATAAATTAAGTTTCTTTCTCAAGAACATATTGCCACTTTTCTTCTACTCCTCAGGCTTTTGTCCTCTCATTTAATTAAATAAAAAATCCCCAATAAATACAGGACCCCGATAAGTAGAACACATTTCTTTTAAGTTTTCATACATGTAGTTTCATCTTATTTGCTCTTATCTAACTAAGAGTGGGTGTCTTTCAGGCACATCTGTGGCCAAATAAACCCAGAACAGTCTCATATCAGAACTGTAACACACAGAGTCCATGGGCACATAGAAAAACCAGCTAAAGACAACCACTGACAGAGGAAGAAAACAGGCTCCTATTTTGTTTTAAGAAGCACAGATCCACCAGCACGACTTAGAGCCTGATGCACTGACAAAGACACTTCAAATAGGCAAAACAAGCAGCAGAAAAGCCTGACAGCCCTCGCTGCGTCCAGCATACCAACCGGGGCACACAGAAATCTCTTTCACATTGTTTTGAATTCACCCTGGCAAAATCCTCCACCACGGCCAAAGCACAAAACAAGGGCTGTACGAACGGAAAAGCTGATCCCACCTCCGGGCCGTCAGTGTCTCCTAATTCAGCGGTTGAATTAATTCAATTTAGCGTTTTCAGCCCGGCGAGCCCTCACCTCTCCTCTGGCACCCAGCGAGCACCAATCCCCCCGCCGAGGGCCGGCGAACAAAAGGCCGGGAGAGCCAGGAGAGCAAGGGACGGGGGCGGCAGGGAAGGGGGAAGCGAGGAAGGGACCGGCAGCGCTTCCCGCAGCCCCGGGGGCTCCTCACGCACCGGCAGCTTCACGGCGGGGCCGAGACCGCCCGGCGGCTCCGGGGAGCGGGGAGTCATTAACCCCCCCCCAACACCGAGCGGCACCGGGGACCCGGCGGGCTGAGGGGGGCGGCCCGAGAAGAGGCCGCGGCCGGGGAGTATGAGGCAGCCCCTCACCTCTTCCATCTCGCGGGCCATGTCCTGGAGCTGCTCCTCGTCGTCCAGCAGCGCGCTGAGCTCCTGCAGGCTCAGCGCCTCCAGGCGCCGCGCGTCCAGCGCCATCCCGATCCCGATCCCGGCCCCGGCCCCGGCCCCGGCCCCGGCCCCGGCCCC
>WEKY01008187.1:964852-983886 GCA_013390045.1 Picathartes gymnocephalus
GGGGGGCGTGTCGGGGCGTACCACGGGGGCTGCGCGGCGGGAGGGGGGCGCTGCTGGACGGAACCAAAGGGGCTGGGGAGGGGGGGCGAGGTAGCTGAGCGGGCTCGGGCTGAGGGGAGCCCGAGGGGCGTGAAGCCCCTGTGAGGGGGTGAGGGATCCATGGTTGAAGCCCCCTGAGGGGTCTGAGGGTGAAGCCCCTGTGAGGGGGTGAAGCCCCTTGAGGGGTTCGTGGGTGAAGCCCCTCCATGGGCACAGCACCGGGCAGACTCCCGCACAGAGTGAGCTTTGTGTGCTGCGCTCACGTGAGGCGCTCGGGGCCCTGGGAATCCCGAGGGATCAGTCACGGAGTCATTGAGGTTGGAAAAGACCTCTGAGATCATCGGGTCCAGCTTGTGACCGATCACCACCTTCTCCACCGGACCACAGCGCTGAGTGTTGCGTCCAGTCTTTCCTTACACGCCTCCAGAGATGGGAACTCTAGCACTTCCCTGGACAACCGTTTCCAATGTTTTATCACCCTTTTACTTAACAAATTTCTTCTGATGTCCAACCTGACCCTCCCCTGACCCACCCTGAGGCCGTTCCCTCTCCTCCTGTCCCTGTTCCCTGGGAGCAGAGCCCGACCCCCTTCACTGCCCCTCCTGGCAGGGAGTCGTGCAGAGCCAGAAGGTCCCCCCTGAGCCTCCTTTTCTCCAGGCCGAGCCCCTTTCCCAGCTCCCTCAGCCGCTCCTGGTGCTCCAGACCCTTCCCCAGCTCCCTTCTTCCGCCTGGACACGCTCCAGCCCCTTAATGTCCTTCCTGAATGGAGGGCCCAGAAGTGGACACGGGGCTCCAGGTGTGGCCCCGAGGTTGCGGCTGCTGGGACACTCAGAGGTCAGACAGGTCACTGGGATGGCTTGGACCTGTCCTGTGTCCTGCTGGGACACTTGGAGGTTGGCCAGGTCACTGGGATGGCTCAGACCTGTCCCGTGTCCTGCTGGACAGAGCTGGGCTCTCAGAGAGCCTTCCCAGCCCCACCACACACACCAGCACAGAGCTCCTGCCTGGAAGTGCTGTAGCCACTCATGGCCTCCTTTTGTTTAAAACTCCACAGCTGTAAATTCAGAAGGAAAAATCAGTAGATTTAACTTGCATTTCCTTACCAGGCTGGGACTTGGCTGGAGTAAATCTCAAAAGAGTGATTGCATTATTGTTCTTAAGCCTAGGCTGGATAGTTATTTCAATTTAAAATAGCTAAAAATCATATCTGGCCAAGCTTTGGCACTAGGTCATTTCATCCATATTAAACACTTTTTTCCTCAGCAGTGAAGGTCGATAAATAATCTGTCAAAGATGTGTTTCATGGTAAATTTAAATACTTTTGAAATGCAATGTAGCAAAACTACGTCAATTAAACTACCATATATTTTGTTCTTCTGATTCATATCAGTCATGTCACCAGCACTGGAGTAGGCAGTGTGTGGTAACCCTTAGGAGCAGCAGCTCCCCAATTACTGCTGCTGTTAGCAGAGCTGATAAAGACAATTATGCCTGGAAACAATTAATTGTGTTAACAGAGCCTAAGTTATATGCATCACTTGGCATCCACCACCTTCCTGGCCTGCTTTTGTCCCTACGTGGGTGTGGGTGTGTGTATTATTTCCGTGTGTGTAACTCTGGAGAGAGAGCCAGAAGGAGCCAGGAACCAAGGGAGCAGGAGAGGGAAGGCCCATGTGATCCTTGTCCTTTGGAGTTGATATTTTTGATCTAACTGGGAAAAAAAAAAAAATCCATATAGTGACTGAATACAATTCTGATGCAACGAAGTTGCAGTCACACTCAGGAAGTGACCCAGCAGCTCCTGGCAGGACACAGTGATGACGTGACAGCTCTATGGTTGTTCTTTTGTCCTATAACTAAACTCTCCCCTCCCAGAAACCCTCTTTGTCATGATTATCCACAGGGAATAACGACCAGCAAGGTGACCCTGCTAGAGGAAGCCTTCCAGGCCTTCTGGCTGCTGGGAGCAGGGGCACTGGGTGCACTCACAGGGAGGGGAGGGCCGATGTTTGCACAGCAGGAAGCTGAGCCCAGCCTGCCGAGGGTGGGGAGAAGGAGTTTGGTGATAGAGGTACCGGGTATCACAGCACTCACCCAGGCCAGCACACCTGCCCGCTGCAGGAATGTGCTCGGGTGAGTCAGCAGCCGTGCCCTGGGCACTGCCAGGGGTTTGCACAGTCACTACAGCCCTGCCTTGTTGTTTCAAACCAGGAGTCACCCTGCCAACACCATTCCAGGTACCCTGTGTTTCCACATGCCCATCAAACAGAGTTACAGCCACGGGTTAAACCTGCTGTAAATCTGCACCTGCAAACACACGTATAGATATACACACATACACACAGAGGAATTACTTGAGGGATTAGGAGAAACCCTTTCTTCCCAAGAAAATTGATAATTTGAACTTCATACCATAACTAAATAAATGGTTTGGGGGGAGTGTGGTTTAGAAGAGTCTGACTCAGCTTCATGTTGTAAATCTAGTTTTACCACTGCCTTACTGTGTGATCCTGAGTGGAGTTCTCAGATTCCCTCAACCATGGTGCCTTTTGCTTTAAAAGAGGGATAATAAGAACTGCTCAGTGACAGGTGAGAACACAACTCATTTGTGCCCAAGTACAACATACCTGAAAAATGTTGAAAATACTACTTCTCCCTGGGTAGGTAATTTGGGTTCTGGTGATGCTGGAGAGGAGTCTCCATTAACATCTGGGCTGCTTTCGAGTACTTTGGTCAGCACCTGCATGTAATTGAGTTCTCCAGTTGTCCAGAAGAGCAGCTAAGGCTGAGACACAAGATATAAGTCAACTGCTTTTGTATAAATATATTTTCTACTTGGACAGGTAGGAGGGTGCCTTCCCATTCTGCAGTCTTCATGGAAGATAAAGGTTTTGTGATAGCACATCACATGGACAGGATATGAAGGATTGCAGATAAACCAGGATTTTGGGCTACAGGGTTTATCAAATATTGCAGTGCTGCAGGCTGGGATTTATCATCTCCCCAGGCTTGGTTCCTGTTTGCCTTTGCTGAAATCCTTTTGAAGGGTGACAGCATTCCAGTACATTAGAACTGTAAGCAGGCAAAGTACAGAAGTCAGGATTTCTTATTACAGGAGAAATGGAATAAAAAAATTGTGAAGATTACAGGGGAAACCATGTCATGGTGAATAAAAAGTCAGGCTCCAATCTTGGGAACTGGCATCCAGACTAGTTTAAATAAGATGTCAGATTTTTTTTCTATTTAAACTTGATCTTAAATTTCCTTCTGGTACCTCATATCCTTTTACGGTCAGTAGCACGGTACTCATGCATATTTATTAGATTTAGACATATTTTGCAAGTCACCTTCACATCTTATTTTCTTTTCCTGGACAAACTGGTTGGTTATGTACACATTAAATTTGCAAATCTCATTTTTGGTGTATATTAACCCCTATTAGTCTGGTTGCTCAAGGTACGGATAGGTTTTGGGGCTTATTTGCAATTTTACTTCCTTCTGTATATTAAGCATAGCCCATACTTCTGTTTAGATTTCACAACCCAGTTTCCTTCACACATGGAAATGACCTGCATATTCAGCATCCTGGCTGAGAAACAGCCGTTCTGTTTGAGAGATCGATGCCCCTGCTGTCTGAGAGAGAGCAGGAATGAGGTGTTGTGTGTAAGGTCCTTCCTTTCAGGGAGCTGCAGGTGTGAGAAAACCAGCAAGTTTATTTACCTGCAGTTATTTTCTTTGCCTTAAGTTCACAGTGAAGCTGGAATAGAAGAGGCAGACATTATTTTTCCTCCCCAGACTAAACCACCTCTGAACCTGAGCTCGAGGCATCTTCTGTTTGCTTGTGGCACTTCCAGACCTGCTGAAGGCCTAGAAAGTGCAGCCACTGAAACACACACAGTTGGTTATTGAAGCAGAGGTTGGTGTGCCAGGACACAAGTTGTTGGAATAAACACAACTATGTTTTTTCCATCACCCTCTGCTCATTTACTGGGTCAGTCAGCCACAGACCCTGGCTGAGCGAAGATACAGGTTAAAAACCTGTCCCTGGGGAAGAACTGGGACTGCAGGATCAACTCTCAAGTTTCACCTTGCATGGGGTTTGCTGTTGTTTAAATCAAGTAAGTCTGTGGTTATATCTATTACAGGGAATGTTAGAGCTTGTTAATAGTGAGAAAAACAACCTGCCATGGGATATAGTCAACTTTGCAATCAATTGTGCTTTCAAATTATTAATTGCTTACAGTTCTGCCAGGACAGTCTTCAGTGCCCCCAGGTTAAGGTTTCAGATGACCCCCTCCAAGTTCCCTGTGAGGACTTTTCCCTTTGAAGAAAAGAAACCTTTTATCTCCATGACTCTAATTGAGAAGCTCTTGAACAGATTTTGTTCACGTTCCCCTGTAAATGTCAACTCTGGGCAGAGCCACAGCCACAAAATACTACAGTCCAGGGTTTCAGAGGGAACAGTGGCCTTGTTTCCAGGAGAATAGCCTGCAACACAGACTGCCCATAGGCAGCCAGGCCCAAGGGACTGGGCAGCTCCAGGGAGCAGCTCGTGTTCCAGCTCTGGAGCAGTTCCCACTGCTGCTTTGGGTGAAGCACAGCTTCACTGCCAGGCTCAGTCTGGCTAATGGGCACATTTGACCCTGATTTTCACTTCAAAAAGAAGACATAGTTGGAATGATCTGGGAAGGCAGGATTTTCTTTACAGTCCCAGGGTTTGTGCTGGCAAAAATATCTGCATTAGATTAATTCTGTTGGATCCCTGGTGATGTGGAGCTTCCACCCGTCTTCCAGGGCATAAGAAAACCCTCATGGCTTTAGCACACAAGCAGTGCCACTTGTCACATGCCAACAGCACAATAAAAGAGCCCATTCAAGCCACAAGATGAGAGGCTCAGTGGAAAAGTAGCCTTGAGTTATCTGGATGCAGAAGAGAGAATTCAGCACCTGTGGCAATGAACAAAGTCAGGCCCTGTTATCAGCTTGGACTGGTGCCACCAGCACAGACAACCTGCTGTTTCCAGTGTGCCATTTCAGTTGAAGCTGTTTGGACCTGACCTGGCAATACAATGCTGGGATTATCATCACAGCAGGCTTGGGAAACAGGGTTCCCTTCCTGAAATTCAGTGTAGTTTTTGCAGTAAAACAAATCTGATTGCATCCTCCAGTTCCCTTTTTGCAGCCCTGCCTGAGAGGGACATACAGGACACAATCAAATTCTCTTTCCTGGCATCTCATGTACTAATGATCATTGTCCTACCAGTATTTGTCAGGGTGAGTTGGCTTCCCTAGTTCCCAGGTAACCCAATTTGGGTTTCCCCCCTGTTTTTTAGTTCCACTTCTATGAACCAGTGGCCACATTCTGCTCCCAGGTGCTGATAAAAATGCAGAATTAATCACTTGCCTGTCAGCATTGGGTGGAACCCCCAACCTCCTCATACCCACAGTGCAAATTTTCATCAAGCAGGAACTCCTGGCCATTTACTGAAGGGGTGACTGAGGAGCTCAGAGCCCCACACAGATTCCCTAAGTGGAGGGAGTGAAAACAAAAAGAGATCTTGTTCTTCTTCTGAGGCACAGATTGTTATCACATCACAAAAGCCAGCAGCTGAAAAGATTCCAGTCAGGAAGCCCCGTGCCTTGAGAAGGGGTCAGGCTGCCTGTCCTTCCCTGGGAGACTGACACCCAACAGGATCCGGGATGAAAATGAGTTATCCCAATTGCTGGGCTCACAGCCTTTATCAGATGCTGAAGTGTTTTACATACCTCCTTCTCCTCTTGTCATTCCCCAGAGCACGTGCAAGAGCAGCTGCATTCAGCTGTGGTGTCAGATGAACGTTACCTTGAAAACCCAGAATGCAAAAAACACCCCCAACCAGAGCAGCTCGATGTTGAGTGGCAGAGGTAGTATTTTATTTTTTTTTCTGAGCATCCCTCCTCAAGGACACTAAATTTAGAGTTTGTAAAACATCACTAAATGAAAACAAAACATTGTCAATAACAAAAAAGCAAACCTGCTGGAAAGGAAAATGCAGCAGCATTCAAGTATCAGAAAACATGAGAGCTAAAGTGCTTGAGAGAATTTCTTAACTGTGCAGAGTCTGAAGTCAGTGTTCCCCTAGAAATGCTATTTTTAAAACAGCACCTGCCTGGCTGCATAGGATTTTTCACCAATCTATAGCAGGATAACACTACTAAGCCAGAGCCATTACCACAAAGTGCTAGGAGCAACACATTTCTTTCTATCCCTCATACTATAAAATAAATTATATTAAAAGAAACACATTATAAAGTTCAGGCAGCTGAAGTTGGACTTCAAGGAACCTGACTGAATGGATTTCCCATGCAGTGAAGTCGCTAGCATGGCCTGAAGCTGAACAAAGCTTTGGTGGGATTTATAAAGTGCTGTCTTTTAGTGTTTTATGCCTGTCTTTAGTAGTGTTTTTTCACACCAGCACCGGGGTTGTGAGTTAAAAAAAATTCTGAAGTAACAGACCAATTCTTTGTGGATGCTGGAGCCAGACAGACATTGCACAGTGCACACAAATAACGTTAAAAAACTACAAACAAATCGAACCAAAAAAGCCCCAAGCCCCAAAACCTAACCCAGTTATGGTAAAACATTTCATCCTTAAAAACAAACACCCACCAAGCACCAAGAGGAAATCAGAAAGTAACATCTGCCTCCTGGTCCCCTGGCATGTCCCAGCAAGGATGGATAGTACGGGATCCAAGCTCAGCAGCAATGGTTGGGAGCCTGAGCCTGCAGGCACTCAGTGCAAAACTCCCCCGGCATTCAGCTCCATGGGAGTGATCCAGTTTTTGCCAAAGCCAAAGGGAACTCCCTACAGGCTTCAGCCAATTTTGGATTAGCCCCATAGATTGACAGAGGGAGCGGGACCTTGTTTTACAGTCACCTTTTTTTTTCTATCCAGCCACAAAAGCCACCCCCTGAAATTCCTGGAGGGGTTTTCAACCTTCCCCTCCACGCATGCATTTAACATCCATTACAGTTAATAGCAGTTACACATGCAGATCGATGGCAGAAAAGTCCCGGTCGAGAGGAGTTACTGGTAGTAAGAAAAGAAACCCAGTAGAAATGCTGAGAATGGCTAAAGACCCAGCTCCCTCGAGTGAATCCCTGCTTTGCCAGCTGGCAGGAGCCCTCTGGGCTGTCCTGCAGGAAGCTCTAAGGTGTGTGTTGGGGTGTGCAGGGTGTGTGACGGGGTCAGCCAGTGGCACCGTTCTGCCACCTCCGTCCCAGCGTCCCAGGGAGCGTCCGAGCGCCCGCCCTCACTTGGGAGCAGCGTTGGTGAAATCGTCCTGTGCCACGGCCGGTAGGGAATGGTCTATCCTGAACTCCTCCTCCAGCCCGCCGGGCGCCCTGGCCGAATCCCCACGGGCTGCAGGCTGGGCAGTGTCCGTGCCGCCCCCCTCCAGCCCCAGGATCTGTCTCTGCACCAGCTTGGAATAAAGACCTCCTTCTTCCATCAGCTCCTTGTGCGAGCCCTGCTGCACCACGCGGCCCTTGTCCAGCACAATGATGTTGTGTGCCCTCTCCACAGTGCTCAGCCTGTGAGCTATGACAAGCACCGTGTGGTTCTGCAAGTCACCGTAAATCGCCTGCTGAATCTGCGGGGAGAAAAGGTGTTAGTGCCCGGCCACTGGGAGATCAGCAGCTCCATCCCCTCTGGGCAGGAGATGTGTTCTCCTCTGGCTCCCTGCAGCACTACCAGCACCAGCATGTCCTGCCCAGCTCCTGGCTGTAGCCCAAAGACCATCTCAGTCCAGCCAGGTGAGGTATGAACACAGGTCTGATCCTGCAAGCTGGGGACTTGTTACAGCTGGGCCCCAAATTTGGAGGCCACATGGTGCTGGCAGAGACTGCAGGGAGTCGATAGCTGGTGAATGCAGCTGCTCAGAAAAGCAGGATTCTTTCCTGAGTGTATCGAGGCAAGGCAAGAGAGGTTTTTTTCCAGTGAAGAGACAATGGCACTGACGTCTGAAGGCAGGCAGGTGGCCATCAGGCACATGTCACATTGACAGCCCTGGGTAGCCAAAACCAGCCCTGGGCTGACATCAGGTACCACACACGTGGCTGAGGACCTGTAAGGCAGCAAGCTGCTTCAAGGTCAGACACTTGTCCTGCCCCAGCAGGATTTGTCCCCTGGGATCAGAGGAACGTCCTCAAACCCAGCCTTGAACAGGCTTTCCCTCGTGTCATTGCACCAGGGAGGCCAAACTGCTGCTGGAAGAGTTGTTTGGTCACCACAACCCAGACAGATAAACCAGTTCACAGGATGCTCAAGGCTTTTCCTGCAACTGTGGCTTCCTTGGTGCCTGGGCTGGGACTTGAGCTGAGGCAGTCCTGCTCTCCTTGCTGCAGCACCATTTTATAGGTTCTTCCTCTGTATCCTGTCCTAAAAGGCTGCACAGAGTCTCTGTATGCCAATTTACACCTTCCACACTGAAAAAGATCCTTTCCTCGTCACGTTTGTCAGGCACTGGCTGCTGTGAGCATGGAATTATTCCTTTCCTAGTGGCTACAAGAGCATTGGAAGCAAATTCCTGCTACGGAATTATACTCTCTGATCACACTGTGTCAAGAGTAAGCTTGTCCACAGGCTGGAAACTGAGGCTGCAGTCTGTCCTGCAAACCCTCTTTGGTCCAAACACCCAGGGCACACACTCACCGCGTGCTCGCTCTCTGCATCCAGCGCGCTCGTGGCTTCATCCAGGATGAGGATGGGAGGGGCTCGGATCAAGGCCCTGGCAATGGCCACTCTCTGCTTCTGGCCACCTGACAGCTGAGCTCCTTTTTCACCTGCTTCTGTTGGGTTAAAGGAGAGAGGAAGGGGTCTAAACAAAAATCAAGAGCTGCCAGGAAGTGCAGCTGCCCGGCCCCGCAGCGGGTGGGTACCTGTGTGGTAGCCATCCTGTAGCTCGGTGATGAAGTTGTGGGCGTTGGCCTTCTGGGCAGCCTGGACCACGGACTCGAAGGAGGCTGAAGTTAAGCCATAGGAAATATTATCTGCAATAGAGCGGGCGAACAGCACGGGCTCTTGGCTCACCAGGGAGATCTGCAGGGAGGAAGGGAGAGCAGGGCTCAGGAGCAGAAGATGCACTGCACGGCATCTCGGATCATTGGTATTTATTCCTGCTGAGTAAGGACTGAGGTCAAGATAGAGAAATGTCATTAACCAAGATACAGAAGTGCTAAAGGTGAGCTTCTAGTGAGGATGCCAATGACAAGGTGCCCAATGCTGGAAAGCCATTTTGCAGGAAAGAAACCTGATGCAATGCTGGCACATTGGCATCTGAGGTGGGCTTCCCCCTCCTAAACCCTGCTGTGGTTTTGCTCCAGATCTGTTATTCCCATCATTGTTTGCTTTTCCCAGAATGGAAAACCAGTTGCTGGGATAAGTCAAGCTGGAGGTACCCTCTCCCAGGCCCTTGCTGATTTTCCTTTCAAGGCCAGTAATCACACTTGGGCCGTGTGAATGAGCCCTCTTGCATCTTTTAATCCCAAATGAGCAAGTTAGGGATGTAACTGCTGCAATTCCTTAATTGCTTAGCAACAGTCTCTGTGTCCTGCCTTACAGCCATGGCTGTTCACTGTCATGTTCAGCTGCTTTATCAAACCCTTGATATTGGAATAAATCAAACTTTTCAAACTATTACTCAGAACTGTGCATGAAGAGAGCCAGGGAGACACAGTCATATTTTAATTGACTTCTCCCCATGTTCCTAACACCACACCAAGCTTTCTAAACTGAACGACTTGCTTGGCCTTCGATTTTTTTGCTCTGTACGGGCAGGGAATGTAAATTAGTCACAGTGACTTTGGCTTTCCAGCCTGTCTCTGATCAATTGTTTTCAGGTTTTCCTGCTGACTGCTGAGGCCATTTGCTCTGGGGGCAAACAAAGGAGGCAGTTACTTGCAGAGATGAAGGCTGATCTGTGCTGACACACAGATGAGAGCTGAGGGGCCCAGACCCCTCTCCTAGGCAAAGCACCAGCCCCTCTGGTGCTCCAGCTGCTGCCAGGATCCCCATTAGTTGAGAATTACTTTAAGATTTTAAGGTAGAAATTGCTGGAGGAATGCAAAACTCTTTTTCCAAACCCAATTTAGATGATAATTAATCCAACAGCCAAAACATATTTCTACTGTGTTGGCCAAAAAATACCAAAGAAAACATGGGTTTTGTGCTGTTTTTGGAAGGCTTCCCCTTCCCCTTGAAACCACCCTCCACCCCTTTCCCTTCCACCCCCACAAATTATCCGAATTAATTTCTTGGACCGCCTCCAGCTTTCTGGACATTTCTGAATCTGCCAGATCAAATCCAAAGCAACGTGCAGCAGTGCCATGCATCCCCTCTGAGCCCTGCAGGTGGTAGCTGGGCTAAGCACAGGTATCACAACCAGAATACACCAATCAGTCGCTCGTACCACGGAGTGCAGGTACTTGTGATCGTACATGTTAATGGGACGCCCATCCAGCAGCACCTGCCCGTCCTGCAGAGGGTAGAAATTCTCCAGAATGTTGACACAGGAGCTCTTCCCGCTCCCTGAAGGACCCACCAGCGCTGTCACTTTGCCGGGGTGCAGGGTGAAGGACACGTTCTGCAACATGGAGGGGAGAGCATGCTCAGCTCCAGGCTTTTCTCAGTGTCCTGGGGCACTACAAGAGAAGAGCCAGAATCTGGCCAGAGTGACCCTCTGCCTTGGTGATGTGCCACATCAGCCATTTCTCCTGGCTCTGGGGAAGCAAAAAGCCTCCAAAATGCTTCAGATTTGCCTGCTGAATTAGCAGGTCCTCTAAAAAGCAAACTGACCTCTTTGCTGTCTCCCCCCGCCTCATGATCCCAGCCCCTCTCCCATGGAAGCAGTCTGAGGCAGCTTGGCACAAAGCCCTGTACCACGCTGACCTGTTTAATGCCTGAGTGGGGAACAAGGGTTTTATTAATAAATCTCACTCCTTGTAAGGAAGGCCAGCCCTAAACACCCGCTCTTCCTTTTAATCTGTTTTCCAGCATGTTCTGAGCCTCCTTTTGCACATCTCTGACAGGCAGCTGACACTCCCTATGGGCTGAGGGTTGGTTCTCGCCAGGATGGAGCAGCAGCACGTGGTGCTGGGAGGCTGCAGTGCCCACAGGGCTCACCTGGAGAACCTGCGTGGCCGAGCGAGTGCGGTAGGAGAAGGTCACATTCCTGAACTCCACCTTCCCATCCATGTGCTCCGGGGCCAGGGAGCCGTCGTGCACCATTGTGGGCTTGCGGTCGATGAACTCAAAGACCTTCTCAGCAGCCCCCACTCCCTGCATGAGGCCGCTGTACACGGAGCCAATGGACTGCAAGGGAAGAGGCAACAGTGAGACCCTCCCAAGGGATGGGGAAGTCAGCCAGTGCCACTCGTAAGGAGAGTGGCTGATGGCACCTCCCATCGCCTGACACTGGCTGCAGCCAGCAGACACAGGAAAAGAAAACTCTTCCTCCCCTGCTGGGTATGGAAGGGATGCATGGACAATCCAGGGAAAAGGAGTTTTTCAATAGTAAACCCAGAGCTGCAGAACAGTTTGTACTGCAACTGCCCCTCCCATCAGGAGGGGAAAGAAACCCCCAAACCAAACTAAATCCACACCAAAAACACTGCCTGGAAACCCCACCAGAGCCTGCAGTCATCTGAACAGATGGTGAGAGCCAGACGAGCTGCCTCCAGCTCTGCTCTGCCCCTGCACAGAGGCTGAAGCACCACCAAAACCACGCTTGGCTGTGAGGAAACCTCGACTGGATCATTCCTGCCTGGATTAGCCAAGTTTATGCCTCTGCAAGGGGAAGGCAGCCCTGGGTGGGCTCTACCATCCCACACACAATCCCATCTTGCTAACATGCTGCCAATGCAGCAGCTTGCAGCCTATTCCAGGGAAAGAAAAAAAAAAAAGAAATTTAATTAAGTTTTTAATAAAGCCTGAAATTTAACAGGCAGCTTTGTAATCCCTTCATTCTTCACGCCAGGAAATGTGCTTGGGAGGCAGCCAGGGCTCTGCCCTTCAGCAGGGCCAGCCTGACCCCTCTGGTCCCAGTTGCCTTTTTTGGGGACAAGCTGCTTCAGGAATGAAGGTTGTGAGACCACAGCAGGGGAAGAGTGGGGAGAATCCCCACTGTGGCAGTGCCACAGCACCGAAGAAATGTGTCCTGGGAAAGTCAGCACCGGATCCATCCCTGCAACTGCCCTGGAACCTTGTGGGAGATAAACACCCTCTTGACATGAGGTAACCCAGAGGATGGCGAGGCCCTGGCACAGGGTGCCCAGAGAAGCTGTGGCTGCCCCTGGATCCCTGGAAGTGTCCAAAGCCAGGCTGGATGAGGCTTGGAGCAAGCTGGGACAGCGGAAGGTGTCCCTGCTCATGGCATGGAGCTGGAATGAGATGGTCTTTAAAGTCCCTTCCAACCCAACCCATCCTGTGATTCCCTGCTAACACTGACTCACCTCCATGCAGTCTCCCAAGACAAACTCGTAAATGATGAAGGATATCAGGTTTCCACTTGTCATTTGCCCAGAGATCACGAGGTGCCCACCATAGTAAAGGATGCTGACCTGGACCACCAGCAGAGTCAGCTGAAAGCAAGGAAGCACCCCAGAATCAGCAAGGACAACGGATATTTTGGTGCATTTGTCATTACTCGCACTACAGCCCAAACATCATGTGCTGACATTTATTCTTTGAGCCCTGAGCTGAGGATCCCTGACAGTGCAGCTGACAGCCCCTAGGAGTGAGCATGGAAATGAGAAGGGAAAAACAACTCAAGTACATGGGCTGATTTAACGATCTGGGCAGGTATCTTTCAACAAAACAAGTCCCGAGGGACAACAGCCAAGGAGGGAGAATTTATCTGAAATAACAGAGCATCTCATTAACTTCTCTCTTGGACTAAAGTCCTCAAGCATAATAATCTGTGTTCAAATTATCCAAGGCATGCAGTCACCTCACCACTAAAATAAATTTTCTGTTATATGAGTGTGACACATTTTAACTTAGAACACAAAATGAAGCCAGGAGTTAATGCAGAATATCCTCCTTGCCTGTACAAGTCCCTGAAGCATAACCCCAGTTCTCATCTGAAGTCAGTGTCGGGGGTACCACCTACTCCAGAAAGGAGACAGATCAGCTCTGATGTGACAAATACCAGCCCTTTTTATTCAGCTGATTTTGTTCTGTGCTGCCCAGGTGCTCCACAAGGCAATGATGCCCTGCTGCCCCGTGGGACCAGAAGAGGCTGGAAATTCATACAGACAAAAATACAGGGGAAAAAAATGCCTCCCCTATTGCTCTGCCATGATCTCACCTTAAGCTCCTGTGTTCCCTCCAAGAAAGACTCTACCAGGGCTGAGCTACATCCATTGTTTTCTGTCTATGTGAGCCCTGCAGGAGCAGTTTTTGAGGGGTTTTGCCTTCTTAGATTTGTCAGGATCAGTGTCAGCCCAGTTCATGCTCCAGCTTCGCCTGGGAGCCCAGAAACAATGCTAATAATGCTCCCATTTTGCTTCCAGACTTGGGAAGCCATAAAGTCTCTCCCAGCTGCACCAAGGCACCATAACTCACAAACCCTTCACCAGAGACTGCTTCGATCCCTGATCATGCAGAGATAAGGACAGCCTCACGTTAGGGACTTGCCAACGCTGGAGAAGTCCCAAACCATCTGGTGTTAAATGATGAAAAAGGATTTTGCAGGGGGAAAAAAAAAAAAAAAAGCAAGCCCATAGCCAAAGCCCAGCAGCCTCCCTGTGCCACCACCCACACGTGGAAGATCTCTGTTCCTGAGCAGAAGCTCAACCAACGCTGTGGCTGTTCCCAGCTGGAGCCCCAGAGAGGAGCTGGCACAGGCACTCACTGCAGCACCATGCAGGCACGGGCTGCTCCTCCACCTTGAGCTCTTATCCACTATTGCCCCATTTTCAGGGGAAAACAGGCAGTTCCCTGGAATGACACAACGCTGCCTGGGGTGGAACGGGGTGTATTTTTTGATGGGTAATAAACGATCAAGAGCCCGGGGATTACTGGGAGCGGACAGCAGGGCTGGGCTCGCCCGGCAGAGTTCCCTGGATGCGGAAGAGAACCACACGTGCTTTGGGATCCAGAAACTCCCCAGCCCATCCCAGCCCCATGCAGGGAAGCCCCAGGGCCATCCACCTACCCCGCTGGACCAGACATAGTAGGTGTAAGCCATGGCCTCCCGCTTGTTGAGCTTGTACACCTGCTGCAGCTTCTGCCAGTACACGTTGGCCTCCGTCTCCTCGTTGGCGAAGCTGCGGACGGTCTTCATGGCTGAGATGGTCTCCTCAGCTGTGTTGTTGGCCTTGGCCAGGGCGCTCTGCACATCCTTGGAGAGCTTCTGCAGGGAGCAGGGGGAGGCAGAGGGGGCTCAGCAGGTGCCAGGCTGCCTGTGGTACATCCCCCTGCTTGCCCCGGGTTCTGGGACCCCACCAAGTGACCCCAAAGGGAGAGGAGAGATGGCAGGAGGACAGGCAGATGTATGCAGGGCATTCCATGGCCCAGCCACCTCTTCTGTCAGACCTGAGATGCTTCCACTCCTGAGCATGAAGCAAGGTGAGAGCCCACACAGGTTTAATGTCACTTTTCTGCTCCCACTGCTGGCAGCCAAACACTCCAGCATCCTCCCACCAGCTCCAAAGCCACCCACAAGCTCCTTGATGGCTTCACGGGGAGACCAGCCCAGCACTGTGGCAATGCCAGCTGCTCCTGCCTACCTGGTAGTACTTCCCATAGACATCAGACACCAGCATGATGATGGGGAAGCCCATGAAGGTGACCAGTGAGAGCTTCCAGGAGAGGCTGAACATGAAGAAGATCACGCCCGTGGCCTTCACCACGTTGCGCAGGAAGATGTTGATGTTCTGGGAGACCAGGTCGCTCACGATGGTCGTGTCCGACGTCAGGCGGGAGATGACGTCCCCTGCAGCAACGAGGGGTCAGGGAAGGGGAGAGCAGGGACGTGTCACCACGGCAGGTCACTGCCTGACTGTGTCCCACGTCCCCTGCCAGGGCCCAGATGGAGCTCCCCATCCATCCAGCTGGGGGGTGACATGGAAGGGGGGCAGCTCTGCACCACTGTGGATGCAAAGCAAAACAGAGGAGCTTGGATTGCTGCATGCACAAGGTTCAGGAGATGCACCTGAAGGCACAAACTACTCTCCTGGGTCACCAAGGGTGGCTGTAGGACAGCAAAGGGGACTGTGGCAGCACCCTACACCACAGGCCACACACAGTCCACAGCCTGGAGCTGACCCGAGGGACCTGAGGACACGGGTCCAGCTACTAAAGGATGAAGCTCTGGCGGTGCCTTTTGGTAGAGCTGAGTGTTACAGCCAGCAAACATCACCCTGAACTCCTAAATCCTTGGCCTGTGTTTGAGTCCTGCCGAATTCCCATGCTTTTGTGCAAGTCCAGTATCTCACTTCCAGTAACATCTCTGCTGTCCTCAGCTACCAAGGCACTGTGCAGTGACTGCTAAACACAGCAACAGCCTTAAAACCAAAAATATCACCGAGACAAAATTAAATGTGTGAAAGTTACACCAGAGTGGCACGGCCTGGGATCAGGACAGGAATGAACTGCAGGTGGGGACAGCAACAAGCACACCCAGCAAGTCTCACACATCCGAGGTTTCAGGGACTGGAGCAGAGCTGGAGAGCAGCCTACCAATAGGCACTGAGGGGAGGAAGGAAATGGGAGTTTTGGGGGTGGGACGTCTGGATGCCAGGCTGATGGGCGGCAATGGGACATCCCCACAGTGGGAGGCAACCTAAAGGGAAGAGCTTTCTGCCTCTATTTCTAACCAGGAGCAGGTGGGTGCTGCCTCTGGCTGCCCCCAATCTGCTGTGTGCCAGCAGGGCAAGCCAGGGGGAAGAAATCTGGGATGGGATAGGGGGGTTAGAGCAAATCCAGGGGAGAGAGGAACCAACCTGTGCGATTCTCATCAAAAAAGCTCATCTCCTGAGACACCAGAGACCTGAAGAGGCAGTTGCGAAGGCGGATGTTCAGTCTTGCAAAGATGAGCGTGAAAACGCCACCCCGGATACCTGCGGCAAATGAGCTAATTGCAGATAAGAAACGTTATAGAGCCATGGACACGAAACCCTCTCAGCAACACCAACATCCCCACGCCGGGCCAAGGACCTGGGCAGTGCTGACACCACTTACCACCAGCCCACAGCTCTCCTGGGTGCCACCAGCACAGTGGTAGCTGGTCCTAACCGTGGTAGTCACAAGCTTTGGGAGGGAACACAGCACTGCTGGAGCAGCACTGCCCAGGGAGCCCATTCCCTGCGTCCATTGCTGTTCCCCCACCTCCAGCAGATGGACATGAAGGACTACACAAAGGCCTCATGACTGCCAGCCACGGCCTCTCTGCACCATGACAGCGCAGAGAATTCACAGCACATCCCTGGCAGCGAACTGGTGGAGCGGGTGCCTGTGCCCGGCATCACCACAAGCTCCTGTGTGAAAACCCCAAGCTCCTCCTTGTCAGGGCCAAATCCAGCCCCTGGATTACCTTCCTATGGCGAGCAGTGACATGACCAGCACTGCTGTGGAGAAGCGATCCATGCTCTTCTGCACCACGATGCCGTCGATGGCCAGCCCTGTGTAGTAGGGTAGGAAGGTCTCTCCTGCAGGACAAGCAGAGGACGTGGAGGTTCAGCCCCACCACATGGGATTGGCACAGGACCTGTATTCCCAGGTGTGACAGCCTGCGGACAACCCCAGCCCCACCACAGAGATACTCGGCCATCACACAATACACCCTGAGAGGTGCAGCCCTTAGGGGCACGTGGGGGTTTTGCACTCCCAGTGTATTTTATCCCCTACTGCATTTGGTTTGGCCCCACTGCATTTTTCACCTAGCCCTTGCAGCATGTCCCACCCGAAAAAGCAACCCTAGGGTGCTTCCAAGCCCCACCACCATGGCTCCATCCCTCCTGGTGAGGATGGGAGCAAACCACCATGGCCCACCCAGGCCCTTCACTCACCCAAGGCGGCCACGAGCAGGAAGAAGGAGGCAATGCCCAGGAAAAAGGCATCCGGCTTGGTGTAGGACAGCAGTTTATGGATGGTGGGACCTGCTGCCTCCTCCCTCTTGTCCCTTGGGGTGCTGCCATCACAGCTCTCCTCCACCTCAGCGCGGGACTCGGAGCCAGGCCCCAGCGCCTCGCGGGAGGAGGTGACACAGGCCAGCAGCTGCCACAGCCCGAAGGTGGCTGCCAGCGCCACGTAGGTCCAGGCAAAGAGCCCCCAGAACCAGGGGTCCCTGATGGTCTTCCGCACCTCCGAGTAGAGCAGCAGCTTCACCATCATGTAGATGCCCATGAGGAGGCAGACGACGGCGATGAAGGTCCGCGATGCCCTGAGGCGCCGGGGGCCGTAGGCCGTGTTGGTGGCCACGCCGATGGCAGCCCCCAGCAGCACACAGCTGCGGTACAGGCAGCCCCCCCAGATGTCCAGCAGCGAGTTGAAGATGTTGAAGTGCCTCAGGTCCTGCAGGACATTGCGGCCGCCCTGGCCGTGGGTGTAGAGCAGCGTGGTGACCACCATGTCGGCCCCGCTGAGCGCCAGCGTGCTGGCCACCGCCTTCCAGGCGCGCATCCTCGTCACCGGGATGGGGGCACTGAGGTGGGGAGGGGCAGCCCTAGCACAGGAAGGATGTGCTCATGTCGGCCTCTGTGGGGTGAGAAGAGGGGGATTGGGTTGTTATTCACCCCAGGGAGGTGGTGCAGAAAGGGAAGCAGGATGCGGGGGCAACCGTGTCAGCTCCCCATCAACCTCTCCTGACCCCGGACACCTCTATCTGCTCCTTCCTCCACTCCCCTGCTGCACATGCTCCAAAATATTTCATTAAATGAGCAGCACGAACGAAGACAAACTTCCCTCCCAGATGCCTTCACTCATCCGGAATCCCAAAGCAGAAATCTGCACATCCCGATGGGAATCTTTGTCCCCGCTTGCTGTGGCGGCTGCTGGGTGCTGCCAGGACATCTGTGCAGCCACGTGTCCTGCACTACGGAGCCGTGTAGGTGTTAAACTTGGACAGTCATGATCCCAGAGTCCCTGCCCACCTCTTCCAGGACAAAGCTGAGACCGAGCAGTCAAAACCGTAGGAAAGCAGATGGGAGAGCAGCTAAGCTTTATAATGGATTCTCCTCATCAAAATAAGGCTAAACCACACTTACTGCAGCTTGTCACACCTTACTGTCCCCAGCTCTCTCGGATATTAATTCGGCGTAGCCTACTAAACCCGCTGTGCAGTCAGCGTGCAGTTCAATGACACAACAAAAATCCCGAGGGGAAATTAAAAAGGGACTGGAATTCCACAGCTGCATCCCGGGGGAGAGGAAGGCTCCGGGGTGGGACGCTGCCTTTGCTGTCGCCCGGGGGCCTGTCCAGCAGCCGCGATGGTGGGGCATGATCTGGATGGACACGGGAAAGGGCAAAAAGCTCGACCTGCTCTAAGCCGAGCGAGCCGCTCACCTGCTCCGGTGCCATGCCCTGAGGAGCCACGCGTTGGCAAGAGGGAGGTACCTGATCCCGAAATTTGTGCTGGGTCAGCAGCTCATGACGGTGCACAGTGCGGAAAGCACCGCACAAGGGGTGCCATGTGTCGGCCACACTCCGGCCAGCGTGACCGCAGCCCCCCAAAACCAAACCACCGGGACGAAGGGCAGCCCTTGGCACTGGACAAGCTGCGCCCTTGGGCGAGAGCCGCTCGGTGGTCGGGCAAGTGGGACAAAAAGCTGGAAAGCGGAGGAAAACAGGGCAGAGGCCGCAATTTGGGGAAGCACGGGGGTTTATGGGGTGGGTGGGGAAGGAGGCAAAGCAGAGCAGTGATGCCAGGGAGGAGGAGGACACGCTTCCCAGGGTGCTCGCTGCTGCCATCCGCTGCAAAGCTGCGCGGATCCGGCCCATGGAGGAGGAGGAGGA
>WEKY01008187.1:991308-1129939 GCA_013390045.1 Picathartes gymnocephalus
AGCGCAAAACCGGGGAGAACGGGCAAGCTCCGCCGCTTTTCGTTTTGGCCGCGGTTCGGAATTTACCGATGCGCCCTCAAACGGACGGAAGCGGAGCCCTTTGAGGGCCGGACCGAGACGAATTTGCCGGCAGGAAACATGTCCGCGGGCCGGCAGTTCCGCGGGTGCGCCTGCTTTTTCACCGACAACATCTTCGTAGGGCGGTTCGGGCTCCACGTGCGGTACCGGGACGGGCCGCAGCTCCACCGGGACCACGGCCGGGTAGCGAGGGGGCGGGCGGGGCCGGGGGGAGCGGGCCGTGCCGGCGGCCGCGGCGGTGACGTGCCCGTGTGTTGCAGGCGCTGCGGGAGCGCGGCTGCCGGAGCGAGGAGCAGTTCCAGGAGGTGCTGAGGGAGGTGAGCGCCGGGAGCCCCTCACGGCCACCGAGTCAGAGAGCCACGGAACGGGTTGGGTTTGAAGGGATCTTAAAACTCTTCCATTGTCACCCCTGCTATGGGCAGGGACACTTTCCACTGTCCCAGGTTGGTCCAAGCTCTGTCCAACCTGGCCTTGGACACTTCAGGGATGGGGCAGCCACAGCTTCTCTGGGAATTCCATTCCATTCCAGGGCCTCCTCACCCTCACAGGGAGGAATTTCTTCCATCTAAAATCCCATCTAACCCTGCTTTTTGTCAGGGTGAATCCATTCCCCCTTGTCCTGGCACTCCATCCCTTGGAAATTGTCTCTCTCCACCTTTCCTGTCGGCCCTGCGAGGCCAGAATGAGGTCACCCCAAAGCTTCTCCTCTCCAGGTGAACAATCCCAGCTCTCCCAGCTTTCCTCCATCCCTCTGCTCATCCCGGTGCCGCTCTGGCCTCGCCCCAGCAGCTCCCGATGCCAGTGGGAGGAGATGGGGAGCCCTGGTCCCCCTCAGGGCTCCCCTCACCAGCGGCATTTCCACACGCCGGGGGTCAGTCCCGAGGGGGGTTCGGGCCTTGCTGGAGCCCCACAGAACCCGGGCACAGCTCCCGGCGCCGCGTCCCGATGGAGCCCGGTGCCGCGCAGAGTCACAGGGAAGAATTCCCCGCGGGCGCCCTCAGCGAGGTGTTTATTCAGCCAACACCCTGCGATTAAATGCTGTCACTCAACACATCCCGGTGCCCTCTGAGCCGCTCCCTCCTTGGATTTACCCCGCTGGCTCCCAGTGCCCTGGTTTGTCTTTCCTTGTCCCTTCTTGTGGCAGTCATTTTTAAAGGGAGCCCCGAGATGGGATCCTACAGAAATTCACACTTTATCCAGGCCAGGGACAGGGGTCAGTCACTCACCAGCTCCAGTGTCACCTGACACTAAGGGGACAGACAGGTTCTTGTAGGAATTCTTGGCAGAATGATGGTGGCAGTAAATCATACTGTTAATTAAAGCTTTATTAACTGGATATTATGATTCATACAGCACAGAATTTATGAGTAGAACAGCACAGGATTTCCCCAGGCAGAATCGATGGAGCACACCAAGGAATGTCATACAGAAGTTATAAAACAGCCTCACTTAGGATTTCAAGATCCTAACTTTGGTTGTAATTTATAATCACCTAGATCCTAATCACTGCTTAATTACCTGGGCTCTCTGCAGATCTGCTCAGATCTTCATACAAGGTTTGCTGTGTCAACATAAACATCATAAAGGAGATTTAAAAATGACAAACAAATAGGAGTCACTCAGTGCTCAGAGGAAGGAGGTGACAGTGGCTGCCCCTGCCTGTGGGAGGTCACAGCTCTCCCTGTCCAGCAGCAATTCCAGTCCAAGTTTCCCACTTAGAACTCAATACTGATTTTCTAGGCAATGCTGGGTTACAGATCCCTGCCCTGTGACCTGGTACCCAGGGACCTTGGGGCTGGGAGGGAGGGGAAGAAGGAATCTGAGAAATCTGTTTGATTTGTCTGCTCGGTTCCCAAGACCTTCAGGGCCTGATACTGAGGGAGAGGGAATGAACACAGGAGCTGCTTGGACCCAGGGAGTGGCTGCTCACTCACTCCTCAGTGAGGACTGGTATAAATTAATCTCAGGAGGGGGAGTTAAAGGGGAAGAGCTTCCTGGATCAGCTGTTTGCTCTGAAAGGGCATCTTAGGCTGTCTGCACCACACTTAGCAGCAATCCCTTCATGACAAGACTTGTCTCCCTTGCAGCAAATGCCTTTATTTTGGACAATGCCTCTCTTGGCAGAACAAAAGCCAGATTCAGAAGGTGTCAGAATGCCTGAAAGTTACTCAGTTACTTTTTAAGCAATCTGTAAAGAGGATATCTCCAACCCCTCTCACGTTTTCCAGATATTTACTGTACTTGTCTTGACCACAGAAAAACAAACACTGTCTCCCAGAGATGCCCCCAAACAAAAAGAACTGGTTTAAAACAATGAGCAGATTCCTGGAGCTGTTTTAGTCAGCTCTTTTGGTTTCTGACAATATCCTCTCTTGTTTACTTGCAGATTGAGGCAGAAGTGCAGAGAAGAAAACAATTAATCCATCAGTCAGTGGAACGCAGAGCCATCATCTCCAGGTGCTACAGACCAAAACACCCAGAGGTGTACACTCTGCAGGTACACAGAAGGTTTGGAATCTCTTTTGCACCCAAAGAAAAATTAGAGTTTACTTTTGCAGTTTATTTCCCTCTCTCCTCGGGATTGCACAGTGCTAAAGCTGCACTGAATTAAAACACCTGTGTAGCATATGGAAAATGGATTTAAAACTTTAAAAACACAACAGGACAGCGTGTTCTCCAGGCAGGATTCCTGGTGTTCCAGCCAGGAAAGGCTCTTTCCTAAAATGTCTGTGATAAATCTGGCCAGTTACTCTTAGAAAACCACGAACTAAAGCAAGCAGCAGCTTCCCTCCACCACCAGGTAAAACACCAGTGACATTCTGCATTTCCTGCTGTGGAATTAACCTGAGTGTGACTCAGCCTTCCTCCCTGGGGACTGTGTATTTCCCTGGAAGTTCATTTCCCTCTTGGGCTGTGCAGGCTGATTGTGTTTCTGTGTGTTTTTCCCATCCTTCCCTCCACACCAGGATTCCTTCCTGGCCCCAGAGTTTCTGGAAATCGTGAGGTTCTGCACATCTCCAGGTGCTGATCTCCAGGGCCTCCTGAGCTACCTCGAGTCCTTCTCAGGTAAAGAAAACACCACCTCAGTCCCACAGATCTCCCTGGTGGCAGCTGTTCCCAAGCCCTGCCTGCAACAGCTCTGATCTGGCACAAGCTGAGGCACACAGGATGTCATTCCCTGCCTGAGGAGGGTCTGGAGAGGCAGCAGTTCTGCTCTGGATCAGAGGCTGCTTTCTGTTTCCCCATCCCAGCCTGCTGCTGTCTCACCAGGGGCTCCAGCTGCAGCAGGGTTGTGGTTGTAGCACACCTCACCAGGGAGCTGCTGAAGGAACACTGTGAGCTCAGGGAGCTTGGTGTTCCCTCCCCGAGTGCTTTGCCACTGCAGACAGTCCCTGTGGGTTAGTCTGGGCTGAAATAGCTCCAGTCTAGATTTCAGTCTTTGGAAAAGAGATCTGGGTTTTCAGCTTCACTGCAGGCAGCTGTGAAGCTCTCTCCTACCAGAGATGCCCAGGCATTTCCAGGGCAGCTGATCCCAGGGAATGGTTCCAGCCCTCTGAGCAGCCTGAGCACAAAGTGGAGCCTGTGGGTGCCGTGCTCTCACTGCCACCAGCACAGGCAGCCAGGAAAACTGGGATTTTCCCCAGCAAACTCTGTGTCCCTTCTCCTGACAGACAAGAGGATCTATCGACTGCCAGTGTTCACAGAGGAGTTCTGCCAAGCCTTTGTGGATGAGCTGGAGAACTTTGAGCAATCAGACATGCCTAAAGGCAGGCCCAACACCATGAATAACTACGGGGTAGGACTCGCCTCTGGTGCTTCCTCAGGGAGAGTGTTCACTGTGCTCCTCCTCACTCCCTCCACTTCCAGAGTCTCTCATTTTACACGGTGCAGTTTGAGTTCAGTGCCCCCTCGGAGTGAGAGGGTTGAAGGGATGTTACAGGGACAGAAGAAAATGGGAATTCAGGGGAGGGGGAGTTGGTATCTCAGAGCAAAGAGCACTTTGTGCTTATGCAGAATTTAAATCAAGGAGACAGTTTTTAAGGAACAATCACCTTTTGATCTCATTACTCTGTGTTTTCTCCCATCCCTCTCCACCTTGATCGTCCTTACTTTTCCCTGTAGCTGGAGCCTTTGCTCTAAAGGCCTTGATGTGAGCCAGCAGCAGGGCTGGAGGAGGGCAGCAGATCTGAGGAGCTGCTCAGCTGTTCCCCCTCCCATCCTCGGCACAGGTTTTGCTGAACGAGCTGGGCATGGACGAGCCGTTCCTGACGCCGCTGCGGGAGCGGCTCCTGCAGCCCCTCACGGCCCTGCTGTACCCGGAGCTGGGCGGGGCGTGCCTGGACAGCCACAAAGCTTTTGTGGTCAAGTACTCCCTGCACGAGGACCTGGACCTGAGCTCTCACTATGACAACGCTGAAGTCACCTTGAATGTTTCCCTGGGAAAAGAATTCACAGAAGGCAACTTGTACTTCGGGGATTTCAACCAGGTACTGAGCACGTCTGACTCCCCTCTCCCTCCTCACCTCCCCAGCTTCAAGGCATTAATAGTGTTCTGAAAGACAGTTATTCACTGCAGACAGTCAAAGCTGCTCTGTCCCTTCCCCATTTTTTGCATGGGTTGGTTGTACAGGAGCCTTTTCTGCTGCAATATTCCAATATCCAATATTCGCGTTTCACAGAGAGGACAGAGGCAGCTTTGCAGTAGAAGCTGGAGTGAAACAAACCAACCCATCTTTCCAGGACTCACACAGTGAGCAGGGAGTTGCTGAGAGAGAGGTTTATTTCAGATGTGACTTCAACCTCAATCTCTAGCACCTGTTTTTAGGGCAAGAGAGGGGTAAAAGCTCCTGTACAGCAGTGAAACTTTTGTTTTGGTTTTTTTTGATTGAATATCTTTAAATTCCCCCTGAACTTGGCACTGGGAATGAGGTGCAGTTTGCTCTCTCCACGTTGCTCCTTGAGTGCTGTGGGGAAAGAGGTGACAAGTTTCAATTGTGAGGGACGCTTGGTGTGACACTGAGTCGCCCTCCCTTTGTTGCAGGACCCCAGGCCCGTGCCACAGTACATCGAGGTGGAGCACGTGAGAGGCCGGGGGCTGCTGCACCGAGGCGGGCAGATCCACGGGGCCCTGCCCATCGCCTCGGGGCAGCGCTGGAACCTCATCGTGTGGATGAGATCATCGGCCATCCGAAACCAGCTCTGCCCCATGTGCCACAGGAAGCCCGAGCTGGTGGAGGCAGAGGGCTTTGGGGATGGGTTCACAGACCCCCTAGGGGATAAGGTGCCCCAGACTGTGAATCTCTGTGCCTTGGGGTAGCAGCTGGTGCAGCCTGATTTACCCACACAAATTGCCCAAAGCTCCTTCCTGACCTCCTGGGCTCTGCTGGGTGCAGAGTCCTGCAAGGAGCAGCTCTCACCTGGGGCAGGGATGCAAAGCCAGCCCTGCCAGGATTGCAGCTGGAAGAGCTGGAACTCGGCTCCTGAGGATTCAGGCTGGGACTGGAGGACTCTGTAAGACTCAGAAAGCTCCAGCTCTGATTCCCTGCAGGAGCTCTGGGAATATTTCCAAGTGCACAGGGAAAACACCCAAAGCTCCTTGGCCTCTTCAGCATCCCAGGTCCCACTGGAAATGGGGAAGAATGGGACAATAAACCATTTCTCTGCTGTTCTTAGGGCCTCCTGTCCTCTTCCAGGGGAAGGGGAAGACTTTTTTGTTGCTGAGTGGCAGGGAAGGATCTGCTCAGGAATGAGATCCAAGTGGTCCTCAGCGAGCCACTGGGAGTAGCAGGGAATTATCATCACTGGATGTTCCTCCAACCCAGGCTGAGAAAAATCTACCAGGAGCAACACAGGAAGAACTGATCCCCCCAGGGTGGCTGAGTGAGCTCCCAAAGCTTCTTGGGAGCAGAAACTTCCCTTTCAAAGGTTTGTGAACCTTTATTAAGAAGAGGCAGAGCTGTGGGAGCCACCTGCAGCACAGCAAAATTTCCCAGGGGAGGGCAAGATGTACACTGAACTCGCTGTGCTTCAGTTACATGAGCAAGTGAAAATATAAAATAACTCTCCCAACCTGGATGCAGCAGCAGACAGGCCTGGGGCTTCTTAATTTGGCACCAAGATCCCCCAGGAACTGATGGATTAAAAGGGTCAAGAGCTTTCCCCTACGTAATTCCAGTCCAGCAGAGGACTCTTCCATCTACTAAACAAATTAAAGAAGCCAAACATCGCCTGATTTGGTGTCTGTGGAAAATTAGTTCTAGATATTCGATAGACACTGGTGCATTTATAAGGGGCTTTTCCATTTATCTGTTCCGTGCAGTAATTACAGCACAGGGGTAATCACATCAGTAATTGGGAAAGGCTGAACGTGAGCGAGTACAGCTCGCACCAAAGGCGTTTATTGGAGCTCTCCCCGCGGACCCGCTGGATTTTGGCTGGGGTTGCCTGTAGCACAGGGCGCGGATGAGCTTCTCATTAGCAAAAGCTTATTAAAATCACACCGGGAGAAGGAAACCGGCCGTTTTATCAGAGCGAGGAGCTGCTATCAAGGAACGCCGTCTCGAAGCCTTTACCTCGTTTGCTGGCGAACATGAGCGCGGCCAATCCGCCCGAATCCACCCAGAGACGGCTCCCGGAACCAAAGATCACGGCCCGGCTGCCGCCCGGCCCCGCGCGCGGCGGACAGAGGCGGGAGGCGGCCAGCGCGGCCACNGTGAGTGCCCCGCTCCCTCCCGCTCCCCTTACCTGCGGCGGGGCCAGGCCGGGCCGGCTGAGGACACCGGAGAAGGGGGGTCAGGGCGGGGGCAGAGGCCCGAGCGCTGCGGCGGCACCGGGGCCGAGGGGGCCGATAAAGAGCTGCGCTCTTAAAGGGGCCGCGCTCTGAGCCGCGCGCGTAGAACGGCGCCTGCCGAGCTCTTAAAGGGCCAGCGCACCTTGCGCGGGTTCTTAAAGGGCCAGCACACCTCGTGCTGAGCTCTTAAATGGCCAGCGCACCTCGCGTGCCGCAGGCTCCCCGTGCTGGGGGTGAGGGCAGGGACAGCCCCTCAGCTGCCCTGGGCAGAGCTGGGTGGGCAGGAGGAGCCTGGTGCCAGGGTGGAGGTGAGAGCCCGGCTTGGGGCACAGCCAGCCTGGGATGCTGCTGGGATGGATTTGGGATTCGTCACTGGGATGCTGCTGTCTGAGGCCAGCTCTATATCCACTGATCCTGCTGCTGTGGTTATATAAAAGTGTTTTCTTTCCTGCTGCCACAGGCAGAATGGAAAGATCCGAGTCCCAAACGCCATCCCCAGCAAGTCCCTGGTGCGAGGGGCAGCTGCTAGGTGTGTGTGCATGGAGGACTCTCATGCTCTGAAACTTCCCTGCCCTTAATGGTTGCGGTTGTTTTTGTGGTTTTTTTCCCGATTGAAATTTCCTTATGGAAATCAATCAGAGGTCTGATTCACTTGGGAGTGAATCCGAACTGCTGCCTGGGAATGTCGAGGTGGTAAACAAACCATTAATTAAATGTGGTAGTTGGAAGGTGGCTGTGAGAAAGCGTTTCCCAGCTCCTGCTCTGCCCACAGTGCCAGTTTGTTTTTTAAATTAAATGAGAGCATGGATCACACCGGCTCTGGCCTGGGGCCACCACCATCCCTGGGGCTGATGGACTGAGGTGCCAGCTCAATGCATCATCTGTTTTCTAAGAGTAAATTGGAATATTAAAAACTCATTCTTCCCCTTGGCTGGTGCCTGCTCCCAGCATTTTAAATAACGGGGTGATTGATCCGGTGCTGGGCTTGGGGAGGACGTTCTGTTCTGCTGAGTGTGGCTGCAGTATCCATCACACTTTGTCCAGCTGTGGTGCAGCATCTCCTGATGGCTCCTGGTGCCAGGGAGTGACCGTGGGCACAGCACTGCTGCCAGCACAGCCTCAGGCCCCTCTGCCTGCCCAGTGCAGGGATCAGCCCAATTCTCCAGGGACAAACAGCAGAAAAGCAGGGAAGACCTGGTGGAAGGCTTTCCTGCTTGGGGACAGTCGTCTGAGGCAGGTGAGGGCTGCCTGGAGCTGGCAGGGCTGTCCCTGTGCCACCACCCTGCCCAGGGCTCCAGGTTGGGGTTGGTGAAATTCCGTGTGGCCACGGCTGCAATGGGAGACCCTGACCCTTGGCTCTGGTGGGAGCTTGGGAGTTTAACAGGAGCAGATTTTCCAGGGCTGTTGGCCCAGGTTGCAGTGAGGGTTTTTGGGGCTGCTGGGCAGGGTTGGTGCCCCCCTGGCTCTGATGTGACCCCTTCCCTCCAGGAGCTGCCATGGCCCACGGCCGCTCTCAGAAGCGATCACGGAGCAGGAGCAAAAGCGACTCCCGGAGCAGGCAGGAGAAGAAGGAGAAGAAGAAGAGGAAGAGCAGCAAGGACTCAGAGCAGGGCAGCAGCTCTCCACCGAGGAAGAGGATCTGTGGCTCTCACGGACACAAATCGAGCTCGGCAGCAGCCAGGGAAGGTGGGGGAAGGCCCCTGAGCCTGTGCTTTCCCCACATTTCCCTGGGGCAGGTGCACAGAGAGGGCCCAGGGGGGAGAAGAGGGTCCCTGGTTTTAGTTGGTGTCTGTCACCTTGTCCTGCACTTTGTGCCCACTTTGCTCTCGTTGTGACAAGTGCAGAGCCCTCAGCCCCTCCGTGTGCTGAGCTGGGACCAGGCAGCATCCCGGGTTAAAGGTGGGCAGAGAGGGGAATTGCAGGCAGGAGAGAAACCAGGCTGGGAAGGGATAACCTTCTCTGCTGCTGCTGCAGGGCCAGGGCTGCTCCAGTCACCCTCTTCCTGTGTATTGCAGAAAAGAAGAAGGAAGGAAAGGACAAAAAGAAGAGGAAGGCCAGCATCTCTTCCTCCAGGACATCTTCGTCCACCAGCTCTTCCTCATCTTCCTCTTCCTCCAGCTCCTCTTCTGATGACTCCAGTGACAGCGACTCCAAAACAAAGAAGAGTCAAGACAGCAAAAAAAAGCGAGTGAAACAGAAAGACAAAAAGAAGAGGAAGAAGAAGAAGAAAAAAATAAAGAAGAAATCCAAAAAGAAGGCAAAGGAGAGGGCTAAGGAGGAGAATGCCAAGGGAGAAGAGGTGCCTGGCCCCTCCCTGGAGCAGTGGCAGAAGGAATCAGGGGTGGACTCTGGGCCAGGTAACGATGCTCTTTCCCTCCTGCTGGAGCCTGTGCACACAGGGGTTGTGCTGGTCCCTTTCCATGGAGGCTGGCTGAGGGAAGCAGGGCTGTGTACAGGGAGGAGCCCCAGCCTCTCCTCCCTCCTACCAACGGTGCCCACCTTTGAGCCACACTCAGAGATTGATTTGTGCAGTGTCAGGATGTACTTTGTAGATGTGAGTGGGGAACAGAGATACCAAATGAAAGGACACAACCAGCAGTAACACCCTGGCAAAGCTGGTCCTGGCTTTGGGATGTGAAGTGTCCCTTCCTTTGCGTGGTTTGTCACCAAGCCCTGAGTGCTGCTGGGAATGGGGTGTGGAATGTTGTCCGTGGGCTGCAGCCCTGGTGCTGTGCCCCTCTCCTGGAGCACAGCCCTGACTGAGCACTGCCCTGCAGTTCTGACAGATGAACAGAAATCCCGGATCCAGGCTATGAAGCCGATGACAAAGGAGGAGTGGGACGCGAGGCAGAGCGTCGTGAGGAGAGTGCTGGACCCCGAAACGGGGAGAACCAGGTATGACCCCGGGGAAAAGGGAGCTGGGCTGTCTGTTCCCATCCATGCTGAGTGGGCTGGAGGATGGCACTGCACCACCACACCTGGAACAGGCCCCCTTCAGCAGCAGAGGCCTGAGCTGACCCCTCACAGGTCCCCCCTTCCTCATCAGGCCTGGTGTGACTTACCCAGAAAGTGACACGATGACACCAATCATTGAACTGTCCTGGGGCTCCACAATGGACACTGGGCTGTGTCCCAGTATCCCACTGCTGCATCCACTTACCTTTCAGCTCCAAAGCCCTGGGCCCTGGTTAACACCCAGGTGATAATATGTGCCCCATGGGTTACAGACAGCAATCAAACCCAAGTTCATTTAGCTGCCAAATAGAAATGAGCCAGTTTTTAATAAACTGCATCTCAGCAAGCAGAAAACGTCATGCTGAAGAGAATTGGGTATGACAAGTCCAGTCTTAAAATAGAAGGCAGCCTGCAGGGCTCAGGGAGGTGTGGAACAAAGGTCGGTTCCCTGTAAGGCACGTAATGAAGACAATTAAATTTCTGTTCATGTCTGGAGGTGTGAGCTGCCTCTGACACTGCTTGGAATTTGCTCAGCAAGATGCTCCCTGGCCTGGCTGCATTTCAGGCCCAAACTGGCTCCTGTTCCTGAATGGCTTTGCAGTTTCCTGGGGCAGCCAGGACCACACCTGAACTCTATAAAAAAAGGAAGAGGTTTTGGACAGGTTGGGGCACTGTGGATTGCAGGGTGACATGGGATGCTTGCATTAGGAGTGTTTTCCTGTACCAGTGTGACTGACTGCACACAGTAGGCTGTGCCACAGCCCAGGGCACGGCCAGCTGGCCCTCAGTTCTCAGGGGAGCACCCCTGTCCTTGCTGCAGCGTGGTGCCATTAATCCGTGGGAGCAGTGGCAAAGCCTGCTGTGCTGTTTAAGCTTGATACAAAAACAAAGTCACAAAATACAATGTCAGGGGCAGCTCAGCACTGGCCTTGCCTGGAGGTGCATCAGCCCAACACCTGCTCCTGGGTTTGGGGGAGCTGGGACACAGCAGGTGCCCTCGGGGTGGGGCTCAGCACCTCTGCAGCTGCAGGAACTCCTGGGCCCGTGCTTGTCTTGCAGGCTCATTAAGGGCGACGGGGAAGTCCTGGAAGAAATCGTCAGCAAGGAGAGACACAAGGAGATTAACAAGGTAGTGGGAACTGACCATCAGCATGAGCTGCTGGGGGGTGGCTGGGCACAGCTGCACCCAGAGGGGTTGTGTTTCCAGCCTGGGGACAAGCTGAGCCCTGGCAGCACTGCCAGGGCCCCAGGGTGGTGCTGGTGTCCTGCAGCCCTGGGCAGGGACTGCTGTGTCTCCCCTGCAGCAAGCCACACGTGGGGACGGGCTGGCCTTCCAGGTGAGGACGGGGATGCTGCAGTGAGGGCAGGCACCAGCCAGCCCAGGAGGCCGTCCTGCTGCCCCTGCCAGCCCGGGGGAGCCTCTGCCTCTGGACCCTGCAGGCAGCACCGTGTCAAGATGTCCCCCAGGGGCCCTTTGCAGCTGCTCTGTAAGTTACTGACTGGGAAGGAGAGCAACTTCAGTTCATCTCCCTGTAGAGAGCTTCTCCCCTCCCTGTCCCAGCTCAGGCCAGTGTGGCTGTAATGTACCTGAGCCATTTACCCTGATGCTCCTTTGGATGCTGGAGGAGCTCAGCAGCACCCAGTGGACAGGCTCCAGGGTGCTCTGGGCTTGAAGGGGCAGGAGCCAATGCTGTGGCCAGGACAGGGCCACAAACCCACAGCTGGCTGCCACTTTTCCCTTCAGGGGCTGCCCGTGGCCCTTTCCTTGCTGGATCTGTCTCACAGGCCCTTTGCACTCACTGGCCCTGCTCAGAGAGGAGTGGCTGTGGCTCTGCTCAGGCTGTAGCTCCTCTGCACCCCTGAGTGCCACCCTCCACTGTGCCCCGGGGCTTCTCCCAGCCTTCCCTGCAGCTTCACCTCCTCGGGTAGGGGAGCACTGACCTGGCACACTGCACTGGCACCTGTGCAGGTGTTCTTTGTGCAGGGGTGGCTTTGCCTTGCTCTCTGCTCCTGCATGCAACTCCTGTCCCTTCCCCACAGCACAGGCCCTGGGCAGCACTGGGGCTCTGGGCTTCTCAGGGCCCAGGGCTGCTTTGAAGCAAACACATCAGCCTTTTCCCTTGCTGGAAAGTCCATAAATCTACAAACTGTAAAAAAGAAAAGGACAAATGGGTTAAAGGACGAATGGGTCCTGCAGGACTGATCTCCACAGAGGGTTTCCTCATTCTGTTCATGGCTGTAACCCCATTAAACTGGCACCTGCTCACATTTTATGACTTGTCTGTTTCTAGAGTCTCCCCCACCCAAAAAAAAACCAAAAAAGCAGACAGAGAAGAGCCTTCCCGTTTCTTTAATCTGTGTAACTCACACTGATACTGTACACAAAGCACACCAGGCATTGGGACGATGCACTAACAGCAAGGAGGAGAAGGAAGTTGTACAGAAGGTTTGCCACACACAAGCGAGTCATCGCACGGCACTGCACACGCGGGGCCGACCCAGCGCCCTCGGGCATCCCCCCCGGTGGTTCCCCACGCACAGCTGGTACCCCTAGAGCAATTTTTTATAAATAAAATATAACTAACGTCGTTGGAATATAAAATTGACAGTCGAGGGTATCAACAGGCAGAGGGAGGGGACCGTAAGGCTTCTAGAACTAATAGGAAATGCAGCAAACAGTGGCGATACCTGAAGAAGGGGCTGCTACAGCAAGCACGGCGGCTGCTGGGCGGGCAGGAGGGGGGTGGTGACCCTTTGGCTGATTCCTGCTCTGGGCTCGTGCCTCCGACACTGTAAACGCTTTTTGGTATTAGGATTTTGCCTCATCTGACTGAGTGGTCTGAGCAAACCCAGGAGAACAACTCGGAGGGAATGCACAGGCTCCTCTCACTGGTTTTTTTAAAAGACTTTAAAGGGACAGCGTCAGGTAGAAAGTCCGGCCTAAGGGTGCAGTAATATAAAAAGCTGCTTTTTGTAAAAAATCTGAGCTCTGCAGCAGAGTTTGATTCCCATGGAAACGGAAAAGCAACCCCAAAGCCCGAGGCTGTGTTGTGCTGATGTGCAGAACAGGACGTGGGCTGTCACCGAGGGCTGCCCAGACAACGGCCGAGGGAGGAGGACAAGAAACTTCCCATTCTCTCCTTTCAAAGCAAACAAGTTACTGGTAACAAGGATAAATCAGGTCTTTACCCTGACAGTGCCCCTTTAGGAAGGATGGAATATACATTCATCTTTCCCTCACCACGTCCAAACGGATCCTCTTCCATACACGTGGAAAGGCATCGGGTCACATGCATTGCTGTCCAAAACAGCTCGGGACAAACAGGTTATAAACACAGAGTTAAACTATTGCTATTGTTCTGTGAGTGTTGATCTCTGCTCCAGAGGGATGAGTGCCAGATGGGGGCGGCTGAAGGCTGAGCGATGGAGACGGGGATGGACTGAGTCGGTGAAGAAAAACTTATTGGCATTATTTCCTGGTAACTGCACCCACCTCCCAGGGTATTATTGCAGCAATAAAGGTCCTGCTCTACAATTGCTTCTCCGTGTTGGATCCGAACAATGGCAACGGACGGGGGGCCAGGGAAAGGACCTGGGCAAGGTTCAAGAAGCTCAACAAAAGATGAGGTTGGAGGTGCTGTGATTGTCAGGCTAACTGGTTAGGAGCTGTTTGAAACATGAAGTGATGGAGAGGGTGAGTATCATATTGCACTTCTGCATTCATTGACAGTTACATTAAACTTGGTCCATAAAATAATTGCTTTGTACATAATGCCTGAAACAAAAAGCTACATTTTTAAATATTAATAAACCCTGAAGGTTCCAGTCCCTCCAGACATTTTTTTTTCCTCTACATAAATAAATAGCTTTCAATTTTATATATCCACTTTTTATGTTGAACATTTACATTCGCCTCTGTTTTACACTATCTACACATAAGAAAATGTGAACATCTCGTCAACACTGGAAAATGTACAGGTCATGCCTCAGTTGTGGACTTGGAGGAAAGGTGAATTTTGCAAAGGCCATATCCAAATTTGCAGAAATTATTTGGTGATGTGGTTTGGTGACTCCACAGGATGGATTGTGGCTTGGCTTCCTACTCAGATGGCATCTGTTTGATAGAACATTCGGCTAGCAAAAAGCTGGGACAAATTCACATTGTTTCCAAACCCAGTAAAAGCTCTGGATGTACATTCAGAGAGAGCCAAGCTGAGTCAGCAGAAAGGGAAGTCAGTTTCTGGTAACAAAAAGTCATCAGGTACATTCTGTAATTGGATAATTACCAAAGAGAAGTGGTCAGACATTTTGCAGTCGGGTCTGAGTGCTCCTGGGGGTCGGATGCCGGCGGCAGCTCCGCACTGTCCCTGCTCTGCCTCGGCCTGGACCCTCCACACCACGAACACACGAGCTGGATGAGTTGGGTTTGCCCACCGTGGCTGAGAGGCAGTGAGCAGAGCAGTGTTCACAGTGCTGTGTGTCTCAGTGCGGCCGTCCTGCACCGTTCTTATTGAAACTGGTAAGAAAACGAAGCAGCCAGTCTAAAAAATTCTCTGTTACAAATAAGATCCTCATAAGTAGAAAGTGATACAAAGACAGGAAGGTGTGGTGGGGAAAGCGGGGTTACACACAGTTGGGGAGGACTATAAAATCTCCACGTGAAGAGGCCAACTGGAGTCTGTGAATGGGCAGCCCGGAACCCCCCCTGTGGATGCCCCTCCACCCCGGGAGGTGTGTGCAAGGAGGGAACCTTTGCTGGCCCCGGGAGGGACAGGACTGAGGGGCTTTTTGGCAAGCCCTGGCTCTAGGCACTGTTCCCTGTCCCTGTCTGGGTGTCACCGGGGTGCCAGCCTTCTGCCATGCACCCGCCAGCAGCACAAACCCAGCGCCTCAGGCACATCCACTGAGAAACACACCAGAAAAATTAAGATATGGCCTTTTCTTAAGGTTGCCTGACATTGTTGGCACACTTCCTTACAGTCTCCTTACTGCTGGAAAAACTTCTGCACAGATTGTTGTTGTTTTTTTTTCTAAATATATACATATATATATATATGTGTGTGTGTGTGTGCATATATGTATAGATAGCCACACACACCCTGGCTTAGCAATATTTCATTGTCATGCACTACAAACACTGGTGTAGCTACATGAGATGGTAACAGATTTCCATTCTAAAAATCATCAGTGCAAAAAACAATGAGGTTTTACAGTTCAGTAACTATAGGTAAAAGAAGCGAGTCTAGTTCCCATGAAAGCTGCTACTGAACTTGGAGAGAACCTGGGAAGAAAAAAGGTCTCAGAGGTGGGTGTTGAGAGAGTCAGACCCTGCATTTGGATGAGAAGAACTGCAATGCAATCCTGCTGCTGAGTGCCTTCAGCTGCTTTCAAATATACGGTGGTTACTTGTTGGAAATAATACATAGCGAGACTATTTGGAGACTTTAACAGCAAATTAAGTGTCTGAGGTTTGTAACAGCTCAAACAAAATAGCTTGTATTCCTCTTTTAATAGGTCAACACATTAAATTCCATTGGCTTCTAAAAGGTCTCTTTAAAAAATAACAGTAATAACAATAACGATCCCGCTGTCTTGGGCACGAATCTGCCGCCATTCTGCCTCTGCCAATGGCATCGAAACAGCTTTAGCTTTGCATTGCACCAGCTCCTCGACAAAGTGGCTGCACTTGGAGCTCTCTGCACAGGAAAAGCTCTCGGTGGCTCTGCCTGGCACAGCCCATGACAAATCCCTGGCTGGGGCTGGGAGAGCAGAGTGTTCCCCAACCCCAGAGCCCCCGGTCTGACTCCCGGGACAGCCCCGGACAAGCTCCCCCAGCCCCGTGCTCTGTTCCTGTGGCTCTGAGGACAGCACTCGGTCACCGTGTCGGAGCGATGGCTAACAAGGCGAGGAGGCACGGTATGTACAGTCACTGACCCTGGATGAGACAAGGAGGCAGCAGAGAGCGCCGTCCTGATCTGGAGACTTCCCCCCCGATTTCCAGCTGTTCCTCGGGCTCACGCTGCACAAACCGGACGCTCTCACTGCAAGGCCTACACGTTCTGCGTGGGGAACATCCCGTCTCTTCCCAGAACACCACGTTATTAGAGTAGCACCATATTTACCCTTCCAGCCCGAAACACTGGCCTCGTCCCTCTTTCCTTTTATTTTCTCCTCCCATAGCTGCAGCTGACAATCCTGTCTCTGGCCTGGCTACTTCTGCCCCAGGAGGCCAGACTCCAGCCGGGACGCGGCGCTGCGGCCCCAGCAGCCTGTGGCGATGCTCATGCTCCTTTGGCTGCGCTCCCTGTCCCTCTCCTTGTCGCTGTCCGACTGGCTCTGGGTGCGCTCGGGCCGGTGGCCGGCGCCGCTGGCCGAGGGCTGGGAGGAGATGGTCCGCAGCAGGTGGTTCCTCTTGCGCAGGAACTCGGCCTGGCTGGGCAGCCCGAAGCTGCCCTTGCGCAGCGCCATGCGCGTGGTGTTCTTGGCGGGGCGCGCGCGGTGGTTGTACTCCAGCTGCGCCAGGTGGGCTGCGTAGCCCTCTGTGATGAACTGCGGGGTGAGGGCGGGTGTTAGAGGGGTGGGACACGTTTTCACAGAATCACAGAATCACCAGGTTGGAAGAGACCTCTAAGATCATCCATTCCAACACAACCCTAATACCTCGACTCAACCCTGGCACCGAGTGCCACATCCAATCTTGTCCTAAACACATCCAGAGATGGGGAATCCACCACCTCCTCAGGCAAGCCATTCCAATACTTTTACCCTTTCTGTAAAAAACTTTTTCCTAATATCCAGCTTATATTTCCCTTGACACAGCTTAAGAGCCTCCTGAGAGCCTCTGGCAGCCAAGTGTGTTCACTCTGCCGGGTTCTCTGGGGTGACCAGCCAAGGCACCACTTGGACCCCGCTACCTGGGACAGTTCCCACCCTCGTGTTGGCCAACACTAGCTCAGTCACCAGTCTTGTGATGACCAAATTCCCACCTCCCTCCCATGGGAGGCCCTTGGCAGCACCTCCAGGGCTCAGCCAAGTTGGCTCCTACCTGACACTGGTTCTGCAGCTTCTTGGTGGGTCGGCCAACGATGTAGATGTGCGTGGGGGGGAGGCTGATGGAGCTGTACACCGAGATGTCCTTGGTGGATCCATACGCTGCGTGGATCCTCATGTGCAGCTGGGGGGACAGAAAGCAGCACAAGGTCAGAACACACGGGCACCTCGTGCTGCTCAGCAGGCTGGGATTTGGATTTTCCAACAGCATTTGTGGGAATCTCAGGTCACTGGAACTAATGCAAGCTCCCAGCTGGATAATGAAGCGCCCAGTGAAGTGCTAATTAACAGAGCTGGGGATGTTTACAGGCCAGGACAAGAGGAGTGACAGCGATACAAGAGCTGATCTCCACTCGCTGATCCACAGCCTTCCCTTGAGGTCTGCAGGGGGCAAGGATGCTGCACACTTCCCTGCTGTCACTGGGGGAGAGGAGCTGCAAACCTGTGCAGGAATCATTAGCCAGGAATGTTCCCCTCCACAGCCAAGCTGCTGTTACCTGCTGGGCAGAGGGAGAAGGGACAGGCAGCAAAACCTGCTGCTTTTCAGGGATACCTCCGCCTCTACTCAGAGCAGAGGGCAGCTCCTGGATAACCCGTTCTGTAGTGGGCTGGAGCAGGGGCTGGCAGGGGAGGTGTGGACATTGGTGCCACCACACACTGGCCAGCTTTGAGCCCGGAACTACAGGTCAGGGAGATGGAAAGGGAATTTCTGACCTTGGTCCAAAACTTGTGGAGGACAAGAGAGCAACTGAGAGCCAGCTGCTCCCTCCACTGCAACTCAGGCTGAAAAGGGAGCCCAAGACAGTTAAGGACAGGCTTTTCCTGCTAATCAAGGCAGAGCAAGTGCTTGGGACAATGGCAGCTCCTTCACCTGCCAGACACAAAAAACTTTGTTCTATCTGGAGCTTCTCTGAGGCTCTGGGCTGAGCAACATCAGGACCTCCCAAGGGTCAAACGCCTGGAAGATCTCTGTGGAGTCTCCCAGCAAAGCCATTTCTGCAGCAGCTCCATCCCTTCTCAGTCCTGCTGTCTGCACCACAGGCAGGCAGAAAGCCACCAAACAGGTTAAAAAAGTACACGTGTGGGGAAGGGAGGCTCTGCTGCCTCTGTTCCATTAGGGGTTTGAGAAGCGGTGATGAAATGGAGCAGCGCAGAGCAGAGGCAACACAATTTAACAGCACAGACACTTTTGTAGAGCAATAAAGGGACAAAAATAAAATGAACAGATTAATCTTCCACTGCAGGTCACATTGCTGCCAAGAGACTGGTGCTGACAGGGGCAGTTGGACAAGGAGCAATCTAAAGCTGAGCCACGATCCCATTTCAGCAGAGCCAGGCTTACGTCGGTGATGAGGGATTTCAGGAAGTTGGCCTTGTGCCGCAGCGGGTCGTGAACGAGCCCATCACAGAAGGACACGATCCCGTGGGGGAAGTTGTGCTGTGCTAACCATGCCACCACCCTCTGCTTCTGCATGTCAGGGCGGCCCGTGACATAGATAATGAGGTAGCCGAGGTCTTGCCAGTGCCTGGAAGGAAAGCCACGAGTCAATGGCTTGCAGAGCAAGGCCAGTGTCAGATCAACCACCCCAGGCCCTGCCCTGACCTTACAACGTCCACGGCCCCGGCGCGGACTTTGGGGTCGCTGCCCATGATGGACACGCTGGCTGCGAAGGAGCCGTCGATGCTGAACACCACAAACTCCGTCCCCTTGGGCAGCACTGTGATGTAGCTGTCAGCAAACGTGTGGTCGCCCCTGAGGGAAGGGATGCAGGTGCTTAGAGACATCAAAATATTCAGAAGGCATCACCAGGACCTGCCGAGCACCACGAGCCCAAAGCAGCTCCCACACCTGACCCAAAGGCTCCAACAGTGATGCCACCCTCAGTTAGAGCAGTACCAGGCACTGTGTGAGGGTCTCTGTGTTCAGGTGGGGATGGATTAGCACTCTGGAGCCTTAGAAGCAGAGACTCAAAAGGTACTCCCAGAAAACCACTTCTGGGTTCACCACCAAGAAGATGCTCCCCTCCTCCCCCTCCCAGAGCCCAATAGCAGCAAGTGGAGCTGAGCTGGAGCCCTTGGGCTGTGAATCATTACAAGTACAAAGTCCTGTCCTTCAAGGACAAGTTTATGGTCTTTAAAATATGCTCAGTTGTGCAGTTTTGCAGATGGCCATGAGGCCCTGTGGTACAGAAGACCTGCTCCTGCAGCAGGAGCTCAGTTCCCGTGCTGGTGGTGATGCAGGAGCCAGAATAAAATGTAGATTTTCCCCTTACAGCTGCGGAGTGGCTTTGCCTCTGTTGCTGGCAAACCAGGCTCTGAACCCACCCAGCAACAGGAGGGACCATGATCTACAGTCCTCCAGTTCCTCTTGTGCTCCTCCTGCAAGCCCCAGGCCCCTCACCTGACCACCATCTTGACGGGGTAGACGCCGATGCCCAGGCGCCGCTCCTCGGGGATCACGTAGGAAATCCTGCCACTGCTGTTGCTGATCTCCGTGTCAAAGTACACCCACTCCCCCGACGGTGGCTGGGTCATGATGTGGATGTCCACCTGGGGACAGCAAGCCTGTGTCACCCCCAGCAGGACAGGCCAAGCACAGGGACATCCCAGCCAAGCCCCTTCGGTGCTGGATCAGGGCTGGTCGTGCTCCCACCCTCGGCACTTCACGGATCTGAGCAGGGCAGCACCCAAACATCAGGGGCTGGAATGAAACCTGCCCTCGGTGGTGAGACCTCCGTGCCAAAGGCTGTTCCTGGTGGGAGGCACCAACTGCCTGAGCAGGGGAACCTGGCCAGGACACAAGGGCAGCAAACCCTGGCAGGGACCAAGGGATCACTGACCAGCACCACCTCTGTCCCACAGCTGTCACCACATGGTGGCAACCCCCCAGCACACACGGTACCTTCTCTCCTGTGAGGGTGACCATGTCTAATGGACCATACATGAACCTCCCAGTTAAGGTCTGGGGCCCATCCTCGTTCGCAATGGTGTCGTTGATCCTGTGGTTGGCTGTGACATTCTGCACAAGAGGGGAGGAGGAAAAAAAAATAAACCATTTTCAGCAATGGATAACCTCGCAGGGAAATGCCAAATATAACTGGACAAATTGGAGCATGGGTTTCTCTGTGCCATTCCCCCCCTCCACTCCACCCTCAGCTCTGGGAAAGAATTTGACCTGTGGCAGAGGTGAGGCCCTGTGCCCTGCACCGATGGGTGGACTGGAATGCTGGAGAGCCAATTTCCATGGCAGGTTGTACGTGCAATTCTGACACTCTCTATTAACTCTCACACTTTGGAATTAAGAGGAAATACACACAGCTGCCAGAGAAATCTGCTGATATTGTTTCAGTTCTAGCACAGAATTGCCATCTCAGAAACTGGAGACTTTACTGGGAGCAAAGGGCATTTACTGAGCTGAGAACTGGTATTATTGGACTTTGAAAGATGTTCCGTTCTGACTCGTTCCCTGATGCACAGCCAACAGACCCAAGGCTAAGAGGAGGCCCTGCTGACACACAGCTTTTGGGTTGCTCTTTTACAAGCACTCAGGTAGGATATAACCATAAAAACAGACCAACAATGCAACACAACCCTCTGTCTGTGCCATGCCCACAGCAGCCACCCTCAGAACAATTTGAGCAAAACTCAAAATCTGCAAATCAGAGCAGTTTGTGCAGCCCCAAACCCCCCCTTACCCGGAGCTTCACGTTTGTCCTCTTGCGGAGCCACTTCTCACGGGGCTTGGAGGGGGTGAAGACAGAAACCTCCTTCCCATCCAGCTCCAAAACACTCGAGTTCTCGTGTCTCATCACCTGCAGGAGGACAGATCCCACCGAGGCATCAGCCTCCTCCTCCTGCCCAGCTGTTCTGCATCTCCTGAGCCAGCAGTGAGGAAGGGCAATGCCTGGAGAGAGGCCCCTGAGTTTGCTGCTGGGTGTTTGCCTGGTCAGCCTGCAGGCTGGACAGGACAAGTGGCCTTTTCTGCACTGGCAGAGCCTGTGGCCAGCACTGACTAAATCCTGGATGGGATGCAGGTTTTTTGGATTGTCAAGACGTACAAAACTGACTCAAGCACAGTGGGATGGGCTCTGCACTAAGATACCTGCCCTTCCTCCAGGGATTCATTAGTCCCTTCCCACAGTGTGCAAGGGAACACGAGCCTTCCCCATTCCAGAACAGATCCAGCAGCAGCTGCTCTGACCGGCCTCATGCCAACAGATGTCGTTCCTTCAGCATCCATCAGCTCATTCCTGATTCCTACTGAAATTCCCGACTCTTGTCCCATGGCTTTTGCTCCTCTCACTGATTTGACCCCCGTGGAGGCACACAGGGGTCTCCTTGGCCGCATGTGAGGCAGAGCCCAGGCTGTCTGTCCATCCTGGCCTCGTCTCCGAGGCTGACAGAGTTCCAGGACTTTGTGCTGGTGGGATGTCACTGCCAACCAGCCAGCTCTGGGGGGGCAATTCCTGCCTGTCAGGGCATGGACAGGGATGGGAGGCAAGAAAATGGAGAAGGAGGGTTAAATTCTACCTAGGTTGCTTTAAAGCTACAGAAGGGAAAAGGAAGAATAACACCCAAAGGCTGGGGGACACCTCAAAGACTCACAGGACTGCAGGACTGAGAGGTGACCCTGCACACAAAACTCTGAAATTGCCAGTACTGCTTAGTGACCAAAACATTAAGAAGCCTCCTAAATGTGGGCTCTTTTACAAGGTCCTGACCGCATTCTGTGAGGTCAGCAGCTCTCCAGCTGAGCTTGGCTGACACGGGCCAGCTCTCTTTGCAGAGCTGAAGCTGGTTTTCATCCAGGGAAATGGAAAAAGGACCCCGGGGAGGATGAGCTTGCTGGGGCGGGAGCTCATGGAAATCCAATGTAAACAAAACAACAAGTTTTACTGAAAATTATTTAAATCAGGAATCTATTTTGAATCCTATTTGGGCTTGTTTTAACAAGGTTTAACCTTTGGAGACTAAGACTATTCAACAGCTTCTTTTTACATTTTGTCCAGAGATGACTTTCAAAGGCCATTAGAAACAAGTCCTTATTAGGGGAAGCAGTTGTGTGGTGCTGGGGAAGGACAGCAAGAAGACAAAAGATGAGGAAAACCCTGGTCTCAAGGCAAAGAGGAGTGAACAGAGACAGGCACCGGGCAAGGGGGTGCCAGACTGCTCAGGCAGGCACCAGCAGGCTTAGAATGGATGGAGAGGTACCTTCAGGTACTCAAGCCACAAGGTTTGAAATACCACACAGTGCTACAGACTCGGGTTTGGACTGAACCCTGAGCAACTGGCTATTTCCCAAGTGGAACATTTTGTGTATGAGACTGTCAGGGCTGTTCCCCTTCATGCACATGGAGAGTTCTCTCTTCTTTCCAGCCCTGTTAGGCTGAGTTTGATGTGGGAGCATCCAGCCAGGAGTGTGCAGGCACAGAGCCTGGACACAGCCCGGGAAGAGAAAGGTCTCACTGGATTATCAGCACTTCTCAGCTGCCACTGCTGTTGTTTATGGTTCTCACACTATTTGGAAGATAACACTGAGAGAAAGTTTGCCAACAGAATCGTAAATAATTGAGAGCTGCAGCAGAGGAGGCTGGAGGAGAACGGGGAGGGTTTAACAGCTGAGCTAACACAAAGCAAACCCGGTGCCGAAGTGGGCAACGCAAACCACAGAGTTGCTTTGAGTTTTGTTTTTTCCAGCTCCACGCTCTAAGTGTTGTTCCCTGGGGAGTTCATATTTTGTAAGGCAAATAACTCCCCCTCATCCCCAAGGAACTGAAGGGAAAATATTTCTTTTAGGGAAAAACACATTTTAGACAGTAAATTTGAATCTTAGGCCAAATATAGGTTGATCAAATCTGAGGTGTCAGACTCCAGACACCAGCAATCCCCATTCTCCTGGCCCTAGAACTGCTTTGTGCTGCTGAAAAGAGGGCTAAATCCCAATGGGTTCGTAGAGGAGACAACACTAACTTAGAAAGGCAAAATAGAGAACTGCATTCTGCCTGTCAATTTGTGTTGAATTAATATAAAACTTCTCCTTTGGTTTTATTGTATCTGGTAGCTTTTATTTGTCCTTTGAGAAGTTTCAGTTTCAGATTTGAGACCCAACCTGGCACACACAGGGCACAGATCACTTTGTCCCACTGACCTTTGCCACTACGGATCTGATAGGAAACTGCCCTGGGTTCTCTCCACAGATCCCTGGTGAGCCCACCTGAAACCTGTGATGGTAAACCCAGCCCTAAACCAAGCAGGTGTGACAGCACATCCATGAAGTTTGCATGAGTGCAGCTGCACCAACACCACAGGTGAGGAACAAAAGGAAGGGGAAGAAAATGGATCTGAGGGGGCAAAGAGTATTTTTTCACCTCCATGCATCACCAAATCTTATGGAAGGAAAAAACAAAAGAGCCCAAAGTATTTTTCAACCCCAGGGAGATCAGGGATGACTGTACCTGTCTGAGCAGGAAGGAGACAACATCTGTGGACTCCCAGTAGCTGGCGTGGAAGAGGTGAGGCAGAGCCACCGTCGGGAAAGCCGTCAGGGCGTCGGGGCAGTACAGGGCGTAGTCGATCCGTTTGGTTCCCCACCACTTGGCAGCAACTACAGAGGCAAAACACTCCTTCAGACAAAGGGGCTTCACAAAGGGGATTTCAGGGCTCTGACTCCTTGCTCCAGGCTGCTCCCTGGCTGCTCCTGCTGCTCCGGGGGAACAACCGACCAGGGCTTGGTGTTTGCTCACACCAAGGGAGGAACACACAGACACCAGCAGGGAGCTCTCCCTTGTTTAAGCAAAGAGGAAGGCACTGGAGGGCAGGTGAATTGGCTGGTAGTCCAGATGCCAGGGAAGGGGCTCAGGGCTCCTGAGCAACGAGCCAAAACATAAAGACAGCAACGCTTCTCCCTGGAGCTGTGGGAGGAAGGATGGGCGTGCTCTGCCCGTCTCCGGCCCTGCTTCCAACTCCTTTAGCTCTCACCAGGGAACTGCATCCAGGTATTGGCCACGCTACAGAGGACGGAACACTGATCCATACAGGATGCTAAAAGGCACCTCAAGGCAGGGAATATGGCACATGCTGATGGGACTGGTAGCCCCACACTGATCCTTACTGCCCTCCTGGGCTACCATGGCACAGGCAACGGAGATGTGCAGCCCAGCCTTCCCAGGGGCACGGCCTCTGTGGTGGACAAGTACCTGGGAGAATTGGGACTTCAGTGCATGGGGGACTGAAAAATACACTGGGATTTTGTGGGGGGCAAGGATACAAACAAAACAGACGAATTTCTCCCTCAGGGAGCCAATAACCTGCACACAAGTGTCTGACGGCCATCCTTCACCCTGGAACACCCCCACACCTCAGCTGCCCTGAGCTCTGCCCACACACACATCCCATCCCAATCCCTGGAAATGAGCAGGTGTCAGTCCAAAGCCTCAGACCCAAAGCCATGGGCTGCTTTCCCAGCAGCAAGGAGTACTCAATGCCTGTGCACTCCAGCCCAGAAAAGCAGCCAAGGAAAGAGAAGATGGAGATCAAGAGAGCAGCAGAAGAGTTTTGTTTGTGTTTGCATGCAGGATGCAAGCTGGGGCTTTGACAAGGGCTTCCTCAAGCTTGATTTGTCTCTGTGACAGTGTTCCCTTTTTAAGGACTTCTAGGAAAGCTGCCAGGTTTAAGGTACAATCCAACACACCCCTCTGCAAAGGGAAATCTGGCTGGTGATGAGCACAGATGCTGAACTGAAAGATGGATCCACCAGCTCCTTCCAGAGACCGGCACCGAGTTCCCACCACAGCAAGTGAAGAGGGATATGGATTCAGCACATCCCCATGGCCCAGCCCTGGCTGTGCCCAGTGCCAGGCCACCCTCATCCTGACAGTCCCTGCATTTCTGAAGAGCCATGGGAAGGAGGAGGAAGGTTTGACAGATCAACACGGCTTTTCCAGAGCTCACAGACACCTCCTCGCAGCCACTTCTGATTCCCTGCTTTCCAAACTGACTGCTCCTGGTCATGTCCCAACTTTCACTTCTCATGCAAGTCCCCAGCTTGGGTAATTTCAGATTCTTTACAGGAAGCAGACAGCATTGACTCTTCCATGCTCAAAGGACAGTGGTGGAGGCAGAAGCATTGTCCCCTCAGCTCTGCCCAGCAGAATTCCTGCTCCTGCTAAGTTGTTAGCAGTGTTATGATCCATCTTCAGGCCAAAGTGACAGAAATACTTGTTAAGATGCAATCAGAAACTGCAAGTGCCTCAGTGAAAAGCGCAGAGATTTGTTGTGAAGTTCTGTGACTATCAAATGAGAGAGGAGGTCGACAGCAGTGGATCTCTCCAGAATACCTGTCTTGATGTCCAGGTCTGGTATCCGAAGAGCACAGCCTGCAGCCCGGCTCCGCGGCCCTTTGAGCTTCCTTCCCTTGGCAGGGATTTCGTGTTTATGCTGCCTACGCCTCCTGAACGAGGTTTGGGTAGGGGATTTGTGAGGGAGGGCAAGTTGGGACAGAAGGCTAAACCCCCTACAATGATTAAGGTGGTGTTTGGTTTCTAAAAGGAAAAATAAAATATGAAAAAAAAAAAAAAAAAAAAAGCAGAAATTATACTTATTATTATGGCACACACTGATTTCATCCTCCACAAACTCACAGTACCAGGGGAGTTGCACCCTAGGGAGGCTCCTGGGAGGGAGCTGTGGTTTTGCAGTGCCCCTCCAACCTTCCTCCAGCTCTCCCTGGGGATAAGCAGGGATCACATCCAACCCTCAGTGCCACAGCTCCACGTTAGCACTGCACCAACGAGGCTGAGAGCAAGAGCAGCAAAGGCAGAGCCAGAGCTCAGGGCACACTCGGAGTCCAGGGAAGGCTCTTCCCCCCTGATCTCAAGAACAGGCTTTGATGGCTGTGTGGAGGAATAAATTACACAAAGCAGAAGCTGCACAAGGAGGGAGAGTGTGGGGAAAGCAGAGGTGAGTGTTGTGTGACCCGACCCTGCTGCAGCTCAGGACAGGAACTCTCCACGGGACACGCCAGCCTCACCCTGGCAAAAACAGCTCCCCACGAACCAGCAGCACCTGTGCCAGCCCAGCAGCTCCCCGTGGGTGGGAAAGCAGCACAAAACAAACACTTTCTCCCCCAGGAGCTGCTTCCCAAGCAGATTCCTATTTAGCAGTGCTTGGCAGGACGTCAGGACAAGTAAAAGGACGCACGCAGGGAGTGCGGTGTCGGCTCTCGGACACGCTTTGAGCAGAAAACCTCATTTGCCAGAGAAGGTATTTTAGTGCTGCTGCTGAGTGTTGCCTCAAACAGGGCAGGAGGTTACAGCAGCCCCTGAGCAGCGCCCACAGACCTTCAACAACTCATACCTGCCTCCAGGAGCATTCTTAACCTCAGCAATTAATTATGGAGTGAGTAATTCACAACCCGTGCCAGGAATGCACCTCTAAATTTTTGATTTTGAATTTTTCTGGGAATAGAGCTTGGGCTGAAGACTTTTTCATATGCATTTTTGGTTTTTGTTTTGTTTTTCTTGGTTTTTTTTTTTTAATTTGAGTTTTCAGCCTATTTTTGGTCTAAGTTATCAGAGGTCCATGAGGACACAGCGTTCATCTCATACCTGAGCTGGAACAAAGAAGGGGCTGAGCCATTAATAAAGTCTGTTCTTCTCCACTGTACTAGTTAGGAAGTTATACAGGTCTTGGGAAAAATACTAAATAAAAAATCCTTTACTCCTCATTCAGCTCTGGGAAATGGGTCATAACTGACTGGGAGCTGCCCTGTGGGCTGCAGAAGAGCTGAATTTCTAATGCAAAGTAATAAATGTTCTGTTCTGAACCAACCTGTCCTCATCTTTCAGCGTTACACAGGGGCTTACTCATCCCTGTTTCTGTGGGACCTGCACCAAGCCACATCCTGCATTACCCATCTGGTATCAAGTGCTGATCCCGAGCAGTTCTGCATGACTTACCATGGCAGCACAGAAACATCCCTCTGGATTAACCCTCACCACACACAACAGCAAAAGGTGCTCAGAGTCAGCAATTAGTATCTTTTTTTAACAATTTATCACCAGCAAGGTCCAACACGCGTAACACAGAGCCGTGGCCCCTGCATGGCCACCAAATCCATCACCTGTTCTTCCAGGGGATGTGACAACACCCGGCAGTGCTGGGTGAAGGCAGAACAATTCCAAGCTTTTGGTTAGGGATGGGAAGCAAGCCCCGGACAGACGGACGGACAGAAGGTGCTGGGCCCGGAGCGAGGTCGGAGAGCAGAGCCTCGGAAGGTGCAACACTTACTGTTGGCTATGTTGGAAGCAGTGTAACTGTCTGCCATTCCTGAGACCTGGCTGGCAATGCTGATCTCACTGGCTCTCCGGAAGCCCCTGAACTGAGGGGCTGAAATGGGGGTGGACAGGGACGCGTTTTCCATGAAGACGGCACCATGAGACTGAACAACATCTGCTACAAAGTTGAAACAGGGAAATCAAAATATTAGACCAACAGACAGAGGCTGGGCAAGATGAACTCACGGGGGAGGAAGGAGGCAAACGAAGCTGGTAGGTGCAAAAAATCTTTCAGAACTGATTGGAATGAAACAGAAACACCCCACATTTCACTGGAGCTCTGGTTTGAAAAGAAAGCAAACGGCACAGCAGGCAGAGATGTGGCTGGAAGAGCAGTCTTTGATTGAGAGAAGCAAAGCAAGTAGCTCAAAAACCAGATCCAAAGAAAAACCCAGGCAGACTTATTCAAGCAGCAGTAACAAGCATGTGTCATACATACAGATGTGAATATACACAATTTTATATAGTCACATCAAGACAAAATAAACAAGGCAAGGAAAACAACAAAAAAAACCCTTAGAAAGGGGTATTTGTTTTCTTGAGATGTTTAGATTTAAATGAATGTCTCCAAGATAGAAGCATTATTAAAAAACAAGAATCAAGAAAACATCTTCATGCCTGGCAGGGACTAAATTTGGACTTGTATTTTACTGCTGAAGGATACAGGCAACACCTGTTAGTCTGGAGAAAGGGCTACTGAAGGGAGTCTGGTGCTGAGCACTTCAACCTCCCATCAGAGTCAGCAGATCAGGGAGCACTCAGGCTCTGTGAAAACAGAGTTTCTTTGGTACAACATGCAGGTCTGGATTTTTAAATCCCAACCCAAGGTTTACCAAGTTAGGCCAAACCCCTTAGTACATAAATACAGACACAAGGTTTTAAAATCATGCTCACACCTTACATATGGATGGGAGGGAAAAGAACCTCAAGCGTTCAGGAGTGGCAAAACGAGAGATGCTGAAAATCACACTAAAATCTCTGCATTTCATTTTTTCTCTCTGTAACAGTGCTAAGAGCATCCACCCCTCTGTGGGTGCTGTGAGGCTGAATTAAGTGGGGTATCCCAAGCTCCTGCAGGGCAGAGGTTTGTAATGCCAACACCAGGTGCTCACAGCAGGCAGCACCAGTGTGGCAGCAACATGCAAAAGCAAAGCAATCCATTAGGCTTTTAAGGTTGCCCATCTCTGCTGCACTTGAGGAGCAGCACCTGAATTTATTCCCAGGTATCAAACAGGAGATCCCACAAGGAACATGAGCACGTTACTCCCACACACCAACGTCCTCCACCTATTCCAGCCTGTTTAGTTATCCCTGGATTTAATCCCAGCACACAGCTGACACAGGGCATTGTTTTAGCAACTGGTTTATTTTAATATCAGTCTTTTTTTGCTTGGGGCTACTGATTTTCTCCCTCCGGTCTCCCAGTTCGCAGCAGCAGCAGCGTCTGTGCCCACACAAATCCTGCTGCAGCCGAGGGAGAGGGAATGTATGAAGCAGAAAATGTGTGGCTAAGTGTCAGTAAAAGAGTTCTGTTCTCTGCAGGGAAAATCAGGCCACAAGCTGCTCTGTGTAAAAGCTTTGCGGACGGTGAGATCTGAGCCTTAGCGGGAGCCTGACCTGATGATGAGCTGCACACACAGCCCACGTTGTGCCTGAAAGGCCATTAGCAGCATCACCTTCTCAGCACTTTCCCCCTCTTTCCACCTTGCCTCGAGCTGCTGCCTGTCAAGGCTGTGACCAGGATCCACAACCCAGCTGGTCCCACTGGGCCTGTGCTGTTCTCTGACTGTACAAAGCACCAGCACAGGCAAGAAAACACAGTCCAAGTGGAGAACAGGAGCTGCACTGAACCCCACAAAGGTCTCAAGTGTAAAGGGTCTCATTCCCTTTGCTGGGGGAACTGGAACAACCCTCTCCTCTCTGGTCACCCCTCCCTCTCCATTCTCCTGCCTGTGAGATCCTCCTGTGCTCCTGCTCTTGTGTCACCAAATGGGTGTCCCAGCACAGGTGATGATCATCAGCTTCCCTGAACCTCCTCAGATGCACGGAGAGGTTTGGCTTTGTCTGTGTCAGGAAAATGCCAGATTCAGGTTTAGCCACCAGAGAAACCTGAATTTCTTCCTCTCCTTTAGCCTAAAGCACACCTGTGGCTTGAATTAGGAAGACAATTTCAAGAGTGTTACAGGAGAAAAGGCTGGGCCCAATGTGGTCCTGCCTGGGGTGGTCACATCTTTGACTCCACTAGCCCATCTTCACTTAGCTCTGCCTAAACTTCAACTCTTTTTTGAGAACCCAGAAAGTGAATAAAGGAACAAACAGTGGGATTTTGGGCTTGCTCTTTTTTAGCCAATCTTGTTTTCCTGGGCCTGATCAGGGATTTTGGAATATAATGAGTTCACAGCAAAAGCACCCAACCTCAACAGCCCTTCCAGCCCCATCCTGGTGTCACCAGAGGAACAATTCCCACTCCTGTTAAACCCTGAGGTGTTTTAGCATTACTGAACTGTTCAGTTCAGCACTGCCTGTGTTGGTGGCAGGACTCTGCTCTGCAGGGGACAAGGAGCCACCCCACAGCAGCACTCCCCAGCTCCTGCCCACTCAGGCTGCTCTTGTGCTTCTTCCTTTCTCCCAAGCTACACACCCTCCGTCCCTGAGAAAGGGCAGTTTCTAAGAAAAACGAGGGCCAGGAAAAGGCAGGGCAGGAAATGTGGAGAAAAACCTGTTTTATGCATTACAATCCCCTCAGAAAAGCTTCCTCCACACCAAAGCTGCAGTGACAGCAACTTCCAAAGACAATCCTGAGACCTGACTCACAGAAGAAACTCACAAACCTAAGAACCTATTTCCTGAATTTGTGTATTCTCTGCACCATGTCCCTCCTGCAGCAATTTTGAAACCAAGGGGGCTTTCTTGGGGAGTGTGCTGATGAGGGTGGGATGTCACAGGTGCTGGCACACACTGACCTGAAGCCAGGTGCTCCTAATGGGAGCAAAGGAAGTCTCCTGCACTGCAGAGGTGCATCCCCAGCCACAGGTCAGGTCCTGACAGCCACGGGGAGGTTTTCCAGGCAAGCCCAGAGTAAAGCCAGCAGGTCCAGCAGCAGCAAGACCTTTATCAAGATTAGCTGTTCCTCTGCCACTCGGTGAGGACAGAGGTGCCCTTGTTTACTGCACTTTGTGCTGTGACTCAGGGCTGACTCAGGGCCACCAGAGCGAGGAAGAGGAGCCTGGCTGGAGCAGTGCCCTGAGCACCCTCCCAGCAAAGCACCTGCTGCTGCTGGAACCACATGGCACAACCCATGCCATGACCCAAGGTTTAATTGCACATCCAGGGGAAGCCAAATCACTTTTTTCCTTGGTCTAGCTACAAATCTTTAATACTCATTTTGGTGCAGCACTCTTTCACTTACGGACTCATTTGTCAATGTTCTTAAAAAGGAACAGCCCTGAGCCATCCTCTCAGATAAGTCCTTGGGGTACCTGAATGACAGATTTTGATATGTGCTATGTGGAGACTGAGCTATTGCACCAAAGTGGGAAATACTGAAAGCAATCAAAAAATATGTACAGTTCAATAAAAACCAAAAAGATTAAAAAACCTAGAAAAGCCAGCCAGCTGCTCAGCACAGGCCAGGCCCTGCTTGCACTGCAGTCACTGCTCAGTGCTGGGCACTCTGCAGTTGCTACCCTCAGATCAAGAGCAACAGATTCCTGTTCTCCACAAGTTTTTGTGATTTTGGAAATTGCCTGCAGTCCAGTGGCTGAACTGGGATTCAGCACTTGCTACACTCACATCAAGAACTGCTTGGACACACTGTGCTCTCGACCCACAATGTAAAAAAAACAGAGAATCATAGAATCCTGTAATGGTTTGGGTTGGAAGGGACCTCAAAGACCATCTAATTCCAACTGCCATGGGCAAGGGATGCTTCTACAAGCTCTGTCCTGACCACAGTATCAGCTCACATTTCATCAGGGACCTCCAAAGTGATTAATTAGTAGCACCAGATCCTTTCCCTCTGCTTTGTCACAGGACGTCACAGCACAGGCAACACGACAACTGCACACCTAAAAATCCTGTCCACCTTCAGGAGACAGAGGGAGAGACCAGCTGGAAAACTCGGCGATGTTGCCATCCTGTATGACCACATAACAGCCCAAACTGCTCAGGGACAGTGAGGGTCAGCTTGTTAAAGGCAAAGAGGGCAGCAGAACCCAGCCGTCAATGCAAAACACCGAGAAAAGAACGAGAACGGGCAAGTGAGACACGCAGGGAAGAAAAAACCAAAACAAAGGCAAATCTCATCACAATTGCAGATGTAGCACCAGCCACAATCAGAATAAATGAGGCCATGCAGCACTGATGATGGAAAATTAGGCAAAACAAATGCATCAAACTTTGCTTATAAGGCGGGAGACGAGAAATTAATTTAAAACAACCAACACGCAGAGCCACCCTGGGGTCTGAAAGCCTCAGTGCTGTGTTCAGCAGAGCCACGAGGAGTGTCCAAACATGAAACACTCAAAGGGACAAAATCTGCTGTGACATGGACATCAACTGAACTTCTGGGCATGGTGACTCGTGGCTGCTGGGACTGCAGACTGCAGGACACCCCTTCCCAAGGGATCCTGCCCTCGGTGAGCACCACAGGAGCAGAGCCACCAGGGAATGTCTCTGCCAAAGGCTCTTTCCAGCAGCCCAGGAAGCAGAGAGCAAACCAGGCTGTGCATGGCAGCAGCTCCCCTTCCAACATCCACACCAGAATGGGACAGAGTTTATAACCCCAAGCCATTTCCACAGTGGCTCTCCCAGATCCAGATGTGATCCCCAGGGGTTGTTTTGTGTGGTGGCACAGCCTGAGACACAGCACGAAGATTTCAACTCCAGGAGGCAACAGTGTGATCTCCAAAAAAGGACCCCAAGAACCCAACAGCACAGACAATACGAAAGTGTAGATTACACACACTCAGCACAACCAGCACTTTTATTGGAAACATCTTGCCAATTCAGTACGGGAACGGGGATACTTGTTTCCATGAAGCTGTCCTGGTGCTGGAGAGCACCCAGAGGGCTACTTTCCATGAGGAGGATGGGATTGTTCTGGATTGTCTCAACTAGAAGCAGATGGGGAAAAAAAAAAAAACGTAACAGAAGGACAAAGAACAACAGACATGCGGCCACAAAGTGTTAAACATACAAACAGTTACATCCCAGCACTTAATTATGAGTCTTCAATGAACAGACAACCTTCAAATAGATTAAAAGAAACAAAACAGGGGTGATTTCCAAACAGACCAACATCAGAGATTAACTGGGAGCAGAGGAGAACACAACGATGGCATTTCAACAACAAAAGGGAGGCATCTTCACCCCCTTCGAAGCCAAATCCATAAATACACAGCAAAACCAGAGAAATCTTTTTTACTATGAGTGGAAAAAAATATGCTGTAAGGGAAGAATCAGACTCACAGCCTACACAGTGCAAAGCACAGGAGTAAGCAGGGATGTGAGTTTGATTTTACTCTGCGAGTTCACTGAAATGAAACAGCGACCAGCATTTAGTACAGATGGGAAAATGGGGGAAAAAACAGCCTGAGAGGCTTTCTAAATTATGGACTGCCAAAAAAAGCTACCTGCATGAGGAGATGTGCACAAGCAGTGTTACACAAGGTTTTGTACAGAACCAATTATAATTGAGCACCTGGATTTTACGTGATCAGCAAAACATACAGCTTAATTATAGCAGCAATTAACTTTTCTGGAGTGCCCTCCAGTGAACACTAACTTCAGGAGCAGCTTGGTGAAATCATGGTTAGTCCTTCTGGGTAACGTGTCCATCACAACACGGACTCTAATGGAAAGGAATGGCCTGTTACTTTCTGATAAGCAAATGAAGAGGGTTTGTCTTACAGGAAAAGAGAATTTAAAACTGGTTTTTGTCAGTTTTATTCATCAAGGCAGAGCAGTATCTCTTAAAATAACAAGGCTCAGACCTAGAGGTTTTGCAATCACTCTGCCCTTCTCATAGGAGAGCTAACTGCTGTTTAACTTCACTGCATAGCAAGTGTCTCTCCAAACACAGCCAGCTCAGAGGTCCAGGGAGGCTTTGATATTCCTGCTGCTGTCTAGAATGATAACCAGAACACAGCTTTAGTGTCAATGAGGCCTCCACCTCTGGGTCAGTGAGACCTGGGCCTTTGGAATGTATTTAAGAGAAAGAAGGTAAGATGTTTAGCTATATTTTTTTTGTAATAAGCCCCTTGCAGCTGATACCTAGAATACACCCAGAAAGCAAATTGCTTTTCAAGTTGCTATAGATTCTCTGAGCTGTTGTAACTGGCCTGGGTACAAATGCAGTTGTGGGTGGATCCATTTTTAAAAAGTGTTGCTGCAAGATCTTGGCTAAATTTGACAAGTGAGTGGGGCCTGCAGAAAGCATTTTATTCACTTCATTAAACATAGGGTTTAGTTTGTGCCCATTTAACAAATCAGACCTCTAGATTGAGCAATTACAATCTTTAAAGACACTGACACATAGAAGGCCACTTATTTGGATTTTCAACTTTAAAATGATGCAGAGGATCACCAGAATTATCCAGCTCTAGATATACAGTCTTCTTCATCCAGTCCTGCACGATTCAAATATTAGACAAACAGGATGCAAACAAGTAAATTATCTCATCATCTCATTGTAGACTCTGCTCCTTCCAGTCTTCTCTGGCCCTCCAAGTCCTAAATTCTGCCAACTCAATTGTGTTTCATTCACTCTCAATCACAAGCACCAGTCTGGGTGTAAAACAGAGGCCTTTACAGAGAGATCACCACCTCATGACCCTCAGCAGCTGGAGACCCTCGTGTGACAAGCAAAGGGCACATGGGACACAAGGCACTGATTTCACTGGAAGAAAATTCCTTTCCTGGTAAATCAGGAACAAGGCTAATGCTACAGGGTCAGTTCTCTTTGTCACCATTCCCAATTGCCTTGATAACTTCATGCAAAATGTGGCTGTAACCCTTTAAGCAGCTGATGGGGGTCCAGGGGGACTTACCCAAAACAGCAGAGTTGCCATCGCCCAACGGGAACCTCTGGTACCGGGGAATGTTGAAGGGGGGCAAAAGGTAAAACTTCCTCTCCAAAAGAGGCTCGAGGCGTGAAGCAGATGGGTCTGCAGGGTGGAACAGGTTATAGACCTGCTGACAAGCTGGTCTGAGCTGAAAGACTAAAAAGAGAAAGAAAAAAAATCCCTCAAGTATCCAAATATTACTTGTTAGAATATTGTAAATGTTTGTCTCTAAAAAGGACAACTGTCTGGTTACAAAACTGCAAATGATTTATCATCTCCCTCATCTCTCAGTTTAGTCAACTGAAACAATTTATTACAATGTTTACAGGCTCAAGAATTGCCCAGTGCTTTTCATGTTTGGCAATGGTATAATCGGTGGTGCAGAGAGCACACAGAGATCTGCTTCTTTTTGGTGCAATAAATGTGATAGAGAAATGTTTGGGTTTAACCAGACTCCTGCAAGTGCAGCAGGAGGTGCTTCCAACACCCACCAAGGGAGCAGTTTGCACCAGGACTTACTGTCCAGAGCTGGAATTACAGTTTTCCTCAGTGCAAGCACCAGACCCAGGGGAGAACCAAAGAGGAAGAAGTCAGTGATCTCAAAGTCAAACTTCCCAATATTTCCTCCATCCAACATCGTGGAGCTGCTGGATCTCCTGGATGTGGGGTCGTTTCTCAGGACACTAGAATGTAAACTGGGACAAGAACAGAAAATAAAGTCAGAATTATATTCTCATTGTGTTTTCATAATGAAAGCCCGGATTAGTGATTGGCAGTAGATTTGATTTCTATCTCTTCAGTGAAGGAACTGTGCTAATCAACCCACAGTGACCCCATTGCACTGGCAGCATTTCCATGTGCAAATCCAAGCTTCAGGTGGGTTAATTTACACACCATCTCCTTAAAATGTTTTTTCTTTAAGAAGTCAAAAATCTTTGTTGCTGCTATTATATTAAACATATCCAGCTTTTCCTCCCTTTCTCAGGTGTCAAATCTGTTTGCAAAATTCCACCTCTGTGTAGTGCAGGCTGGGCAATGCACAGGCTTAACACAGAGATTTAAATTCACATTTTCCTTGGACACTGAAGAAGAAGCAGTAGGAATGCTTAGTGAAAATCCTGGGAATCCACCCCCATGTGAGGGAGAGTTGCTTCTTTGCAGTCTGAATCTGGGAAGGTGAAATGACAGATGTGTAACACTGATAACCTGGTTCACAAAAGACTTTCTGAGATGCTTCTGTTCCCACCCAAAAGCAGGAAGCTGCAAATTCCTTTGCTCTCCAGGTTGTACAGCTTCCAGTGGCAGCTGTGGTGGGTTATCTCATTAGAATTAGAAGCAGAGAGTTGAAGGCAGTACCATCAGTGCTTTAAGAGGGTGTTTGCTAACACTTTATAAAGCATCAGAACAGGTTCTACAAAACATGTAGGAGAAATGGATACCGTAGGAGCTGGGTTGGATAGAGAGTTTACTGGCCTGGAGTCGGGAATGATGCAAATCCAACAGTCTCCTGCTGGCTCTGTGGCCCCAAAACAAAACCCTGAGTGGTGACCAGCATTTGTCACTTCCTCATGTGCCGCTCCTGAGGGCAGTGAGAGCCCGGCACTGCTCTGATCCCGAAACAGGGCTGTTCCCTCCCCACCATCCTCAGCACCAGAGCAGTTGCTCACAGACCCCTCAGACACAGCCACTCAGCCCGGGAGCAGCTGCAAACTCTCACACTTTTGGGGAAGAAAACCAGACTTTTCTTTCCTGCCACGGCAAATAACGAACGCATCATCCCAGAGACAGCTCCTGTGCTGAACACCATTCCCAAAGGATGCTGAACCTCCTCCTGCTCCTGCTGTGCTGCCGTGTTCCCTCTGGAACTGCACACAGGCACATGCACGGCTCTGCTCTCCCGAATCCCAGCCAGGGAATGATAAGTTACTTATGCCAGACACACACACATCACGGGGAGTCAAAACACTCGTGTCAAAAGCGGGAGGAACGGGGGGGGGTTACAGCAGTGACAGCTAAAACGAGCCTGTTCCTGTTTCTGTGATGCAAACGAGCCTGCCTGAGATCACAGTGCCGAGCTGCACAGCCCTGAAACAGCTCTGAGAACAACCCTTGGTGGAGCTACAACTGCTTTAGCTAACAAGATACAACAGCGAGTTTGCTGTGTGTGAGGAATGCAAAGTCATTTGGAAGATGCTCAGCTCTGCTGGAGAAAGGGTGACAGCGACAAATTCCAACAAAGCACCAGAGGAAAAGCAATCCCGATGGCAGGATGGGTGCAGGGGGGGTTTGGTGTATTCCACAGAGCTTCCCACAGCATCTCTTCGTGGGGAAGGAGAGAAGCAGAGCAGGCACAGCACTGAGCAGTTTGGGCAGCTTCTCTCCTTTTGCTGGGAACTTGGTATTGTCTTTTGAGCAATCCAAAGGAATGGCAGCCAAGGGGAACTCGATCTGTCATGCTCCAAGCAACCTGCAGTGCCCAGTTCTCCCTTTAAAAAGCAGCAGATGTACTGTGTGCATTAATTAAACAAGAGCTTATGGATTTCAGAAGCAAATAAACTCATTTACAATAATACAAGTACAGCACAGCCAGAAATAATGTAGTTGTGCAGAAGGACTGAATTTAAAAATAAATGTGTGATTCTAATCTCCAGATGCTGCTCTGGCTTGCTGGGCATTATCCCAGAGAAGTGGGTAGGTCTGATACATGAATAAAAATGAGTGTCTTTGGCACAGGCTGAAATCTGCAGTGGGCACGGACAGAAAGGTCCCTGTGTGCCAGGCTGCCCGTCTGCCGAGCCCTGGAGGAAAACCTGGCTCTGTTCTGCCAACCTCCTGCTCAAAGCCACGTCACACCAGGGCTTGGTTTTTGCATGGGAAAAATCATTCCTTGGTGGCAGAGGCCAACGGAGCATTCTGCTGGTGCTGGCTGGGAGAACAAGGTAAGGGATGGGCGTGGGAGCGATGTCCTGCTGCCCTGCAGGAGGGCATGAGGTGAATCCCCGTTCCCCAGCCTCTCCTGCACCAGGGATGAGGTGAATCCCCGTTCCCCAGCCTCTCCTGCACCAGGGATGGGGTGAATCCCTGTTCCCCAGCCTCTCCTGCACCAGGGATGGGGAGAATCCCTGTTCCCCAGCCTCTCGTGCACCAGGGATGGGGTGAATCCCCGTTCCCCAGCCTCTCGTGCACCAGGGATGGGGTGAATCCCCGTTCCCCAGCCTCTCCTGCACCAGGGATGAGGTGAATCCCCGTTCCCCAGCCTCTCCTGCACCAGGGATGGGGTGAATCCCTGTTCCCCAGCCTCTCCTGCACCAGGGATGGGGTGAATCCCTGTTCCCCAGCCTCTCGTGCACCAGGGATGGGGTGAATCCCTGTTCCCCAGCCTATCCTGCACCAGGGATGAGGTGAATCCCCGTTCCCCAGCCCCCCCTGCACCACAGAGCTGAGTGTGAGACATACAGAGAGCTCCTACTGCAGCTTCAACCTGCCCCTTTCCTGCTCTTTAGTGCTGGGAAGAGACTAATTTTTAACCCAAGTTCTAAAGGGAGGTTTAAAAACACATAAGAACTCTTAAGAAGTAAAGATGCACCGATCTGTTACCTCACTGAATCCTGACAGCTCTTGCCAGGGACCCACAAGTGCTGCGTGCAGGCACAGCCCTCCAGAGATGGAGCAGGAAGGACCAGCACAAAGCTATTTGGAACAATAAGCTGCATAATCCATTATCCACATCAGGCCCAGCACTTATTCTAAAATAGGTGTAAAAATGCATCAAGATGCCAGCCTGATTTCCTTAACTGAGTCTGTGCCCCTGAGGTCAATAATGAGGAGGAGAATCAGCACATTTTTGCACGACTCATATTTTCTCCTGTAACACAGGAGACTGTTTTTAGGAGGAAAGAACAAGAGCCTGATTGCCTTTTATTAACCTGCTGGAAATAGCCAAGAACCTTATTGTGGATTTTGCAAATGCAGCTGTATTTCTGAATACCCTATCTCTGTGCATGAACATTCACTTCGATACCTTCTCTCTCTCCTATAAATCATTTACAAAAGGGCCCTGACATGGCAGGACAACACAAATCCCTGTGCTAAAACAATGATTCCAAGTAGTGAAGGAGGGGGAGAAATGCAGGAGAAGCCTTCAGCTCAGCACAGGGCAAAAGGAACAGCCTTGGATGCAGCTGCAATGCAGGTAATGGGGTTTGCTGTGGGGGATACTGCTCCTCATTTCCTGGGACATGAGGGAAGAGGGATTATGAGCATATTTACTGCAGTTCCTCCAGGCCTCAAGGAGATAAAGGTCTGGGCTGTCCAGTTCTAGAGGCTGAACATTCATTCAGAAAAATCCTCTGGGTTTACAGAAATAATCCCTGAATGACCAGTGGCCATGGACAGACTGCTGTGAAAATTCCATGGGTTAACAGCCACATTTCTGAAAGTCCATTTGAAAAGCTTAAAAATGTGATAGTGGGGGCTTCAACAGTGAGTAACAAATTTGAAACGTGTCCTTGGTGCAATAAAACAGCCCTGGCAGGGGACAGAATAACTCAAGATCAGGTTTCAGAGATGCTTTAAAATTAATACAACACCAGGTTCCCAGTTCTGCTTCGCCAAGTTCCCTTACATGATTTCTCCATTTGCTTTCTGACCTCCATCCCACACTTGGAGCACAGCAGAGAAGCAGTTCCCTCACTGCCCTGGCTATCACACAACAGCTCAAAGGGCTTCTTGCCATTGCAACACTAATGAAGTAGAGAAGCTGGATTCTCTTAGTTCCACTCAACAAGAAAGCTGTTGTTTTTTGTTTTTTTTTTTTGCATATACAACACACTGAAATCGATAACCCTCTAATCTAAATTGTTTTCCTCCACCTTGCTTATCACAGGATGACAAAGCAACACTCAGGTTCCACAGATGCCCCACCCTCAGCTCCAGGACACTGCTGGATCTGTTCCTTTCAAATCTGAAACCTTACCTTGAAAGAAAGGCTTGATGCTGCTTTATCGTGTCCAGTTCATAGGTGGATGAATCACTCCTTTTTCGTGGCAGCTGTTTCTTTGGATCTTCTCCATTGCTACGAGGAATATCAATGTTGCTCCTGCTGAGGTGTCTGCTGGATTCCAGATTAGAGCCACTGGAACAGTGGCTGTTGTTCACCGTTATTCCAGGAGACAGAAGGTCGGTATCCTGGGATTTGAAATGTTTGGATTTAGCTGAATTAAGAATACATCCACATTGCAACACCTCCCTCCTATCCTCCTTTCCCCATTTACCCCAAGATCCAGATGAGGCCAATACAATATTCAGGCCCAACCGCTCCCTAAGGTGTGGGTGATGTTTCACACCAGGGGGTGGAATGTCCCTGTTTAGAGCAAACACACCCAAACTGACACCCGTATGCACCTTAAGACATGTCTGCCATTGATAAGGAACAGAGTCTTTGTTGTTTCAGATCTTTACTAAAAACAGGGTGCATGGAAGAACTGGGAGCCAGCATTACCTGGACACTCACAACGCTCCCCCGCCGACTGCTGCTCTGGCTCTCGGACACGGTCTGATTGCTGTAGCATAAGGCATCAAATCCCAGGATCCCTCCAACACAGTCCCCTACCAAGCAGACCTGAGACAGGAAACAGAAGCAGGAGAGGAGAGGGAGGAGGAGTAAAAAGGAAATGAAAAAAAAAAAAGTCCCTTGACTTCATTTCAGAACAGTTGGACAGAGCACCGATTGCAGCTGGACAAGCTGGAGTAACAGGATGCCCAGTGCCTTCATCAGTGAAACTGTTCAGCCAATGAAATCCATCATTGCCTGCAGACTCCCATTCTCTCACACAGCTCAGGTGTCCTGGCTGTCCCCCTGTTGCAGCCAAATGGAGCAACAGGACAGCAACACAGAGCCCTGATCCTGGTGCTAACTCCAGAAACCAAACTGGATTCCCCTTGCCAGCTGCCCGTGCAACCTCAGGGAAGCTTCCCTGTGCTTCTGCCCTTTTGTATCCCCAGGGAGTAACACTGTCCTGCCTCCAAGGGTATGAGCAGACAGGCACAGCAAAGCACCAAGATGCCTGGGCAGGAGAGGGCTGGCTGGGAAGAAGCTCAGGGTGGATAAACCACACAACAGCACTGCAGTGTGACAGTTCCTCCAATGTCTCTGCCCTCGTGGGGCTGGGGAGTCACTTTGCTCAGAGGTGTAAGGCTCAGTCATGCTCTTCATGGGGCACAGCAGCTGCACAGCCTCAAAAAAGCACGAGCTGCTGAAGGTCCCTTAAAGCTAGGAATGCTTAAACAGCCTTGGTTTGCAATGGGGAAGAGCCCATGTTCAGTAACAAAGGCAGCATTCCTGCTCAGGCAAGGTGCGTCCCGCTGAAACCTGATTAACATCTCAGCTTTGGAGCTTCATTTCTGAACACAAACTCAGACTTTGCTTTAAATCCCAAAGGTTCAGGACAGTGCACAAGCAATAATCTCTCCCCCTCAGAAAGAAAGAAATGGAAAGCACAACACTTCCTTATTGCAGCCCAACGCTGTCACGTTTCCATCCCTCCTGAGAGATTTAAGGCAAAGAGGATTTCAGAAGGAAATTGCTCCACTTGTTCCTCCTCTGGCTGTGGCCTGAGCAGCCCCTGGCTCACCTGGCCGTTGAAGGAGGTGCCCTCCTGGGATTTGATGAACTCACTGTAGGCCTGGTTGGCTCTGACAATGACAGTGGCCACGGCTTCTTGGTACTGCGGGGAGGACGTGGCAAGCAGGGGCAGCGCAGCGAGGGGAATGTGATCCTGGCTGTTGGACAGGCAGCCTTCGTCATAACTGTATGGGCTGAGGCTGGAGAGGGCAAGAGACAGTGGGAATATGGGGAAAACAACTTGCAGGCAGCACAGTCAAGTGCTGTGGCTCATAAAAAAAAAAAAACCTCATGACAGAAAGGCCATTTATTCCTCTGTGAATGGGTGAGAGCTTAGTAAATCTTTCCCTCCCATCAAACGTAAATCTTCAAGGACAACATACTTACACTTACAGAACAACCCCCAGACATGGAATTAAATCCTTAGTATTTATTGGATTAATTAGAATAAATCAATCTCAGAACCAGTACTGCATGATTACTGTATTCACTGCAGCTAAGTATGAAATCGAGATTGAATGCCTGGCTGGTACATTAAAAAATGCATTCTCAAAGCATGGTCAGAGCTCTCAACACTACATGCAGAACATCTCAGGGAAACAAATAAAACCCTCTGCTTCATGATAGAACAGCATCAATTTACCTGGATACCAGGGAAAATGCTTCAGAGCAGATGGCTGGGCAAGGGACAAGTTTGATGGCGATGTGTCCCAGAGCAGCTGGGTAATGCACCCTCATCACCGTGTCAAACACGGTCGTGATGGTGTTGACATCCCCTTGCTTGGAGCTCTGGTCACCACTTCCTGAGTCCAGGATGTTCCCTCCATGGAGGACCAAGAGGAGGACATGGATTTTACTTGGCTGCGTTAATGGCTGAGCTGATTCATCCTAGGTGGGGATAGAAGAGAGCAAATAGAACAGCTCATTTTTCAAAGGGGTGTGTCTCGTGCTTAATTTATGGCAAATTAATTTATGGCAAAGGCTATTAGATACACCAGAATATAACAGCTGAGAACCTGAGTACTCCTTCCAGGTCTCTTATCCCACACTCAAATGCACAAATGCACACAGAGCCTCAGCCTGAACTGTCAGAAGCAGAAGGAAAGCTGAAAGACAAAATAACCCCTGCATAAAATTGTATGCAGGTAAAACATGGCAGCAGTAAAGACATTCTTGTGCATATTAGGATGGAAAAATACAGAAATAAGAGATTGCTTTTTGTGGGGTGCTGAGCTCAGCCGTAGCAGTTGGCAGTGAAACACATTCAGCAAAATTAACAAATGAGATCAAACAGGTCAGCAAGTGGCAAGTAACTGGGAAGTTGTGGGAAGATCAGACATTGCATGTTTGCCTAACACAGAAGTTATAAATAAGACTTTAGATTTGCTTAAACTGCTAAGGAAGGAACTGAAAAGAAAAAAGTTCATGACCCCATAACCCAAGGAATGGCCAGCATGTGCCTCCGAGGCTGCTGCATGAACACAGTGAGGGATTTTAATTTGGCTGTCCAGGTTATTTGTTTATTGTGTTGAATCAATTCCTTGCCTAAACAGACAGGCTGTAATTTGGGAGAAGGAGGGAATTGCATCCTTATCATTCATGCCCTGCCAGAAGAGCTGCAAGCCCAACCCTGATGCCCCAGGCAGGTACAAGAGCGTCCATGTGCACACTGTAACACAGCAGAGCAGTAACTATTTTTAATATCTATTTGCCACCAAATTCAGGCTTTCAGTGTTTACAGCTCCCATATGGACTCAAATCCTCCATCCCACACCTGTGAGATCTGTGCAAACCCTCCTGCAAACCCCTGGGCTAGCAAAGACATCTGAGAACATCCTGAGCACGTCCCTGTTGCCATTGCGAGGGGCTATGGAAAGGGTGGAGGGCAGCAGTGTTTTCCAGCTGGCAAATTGTTCTAATTCTAGCGTCTTCAGTCACCTGCTGTCCTTTGAGCAGTGATTGAGTCCCTGACAGACCTGCTGATGGGAGGAAAGCATGCCCAGGCACACATTAGCAGCCTAACAACTATGATTACATTTTTGCCAGATAATGTTAAAGCTTGTCTTACTACACAGCCCACCAGAAGTATTAAAATTCACACCCAAGTCTGTAATAACAATTTTTCCAGACCTCCTGCACAAGAATGGCTTTGAATTATTTAGCACCATTCCACTGCACTCATGCCTGCTCTTTAAACCTTCCCTGATTCCAGTTTTAGCACCTGCACAGTGAACCTTTCCCTGGGTGGAGGCACAGGAGGAGCCCTCGATGCGTCTCAGCACCTCTTCTGCTTCCAGACAAGTATTTTAAGTGCTCATTTGGAGAACCACATGAGTCACCAAGCTCAGGTCATGCAGAAGTTTATCAACAGTGATTTGGAGGCACCTTTCAGTTCATTACCCTCTGCTCTGAAGGAAGTGAGGAACTGCTGATTAGTTTAAGGGTGGAGGTAACTATTTAGAACTTCCTTGTAAGATCTGGAGCCTCTCAAACACCTAAATCCTGAACCACCTTCTGGTGAGGGAATCTTTTAACCTGAAAATCATTGCAATTGGTGGCACAGGAATTTCATACTATTTTAGCAGACAGCTTGTGAACAACTACAAATAACTGTCTTTTTCATCTTGCTTTGAAGTCTGTTCTTTTTCTAAAACGAAGGCAGAAACAGGAGGGGGTTGAGTTTGCACAGCCCTCTGAGGAAGACAAGTTTCCCACACCATCTTGAGCTCCAAGAGAAATCCTAGGGCTGTGACTTGCTTATTTTGAGGTGGCCAGAGCTGTTCCCCTCCCAGCCACCCACTCTCCTCATGGCCCTTGAGCTCTCAGTCTATTACAGAAAAGCCAAACCACCATGAACTTAGAGCCTGGCACAGACAGTCATTCCAAAACTCATGATCTTTGATGGACACTCAGACATCATGTAGGCACTGTGCAAAGCAGCTGCACCACCTCTGCAGCACAGACAGGCAGCTGCTGAAGGGCAGGATGAGAACAGCCACCCTGGGGTGTTTCAGCAGGACTCTGAGCTGCAGAAGTCTACAAAGTTGGGCTGGGTCAGTGTGCTGCTATTTATTTATAAATTTTGCCCAGAGCACTGACACAGGCTGTGCTCTAACTGGTTTCCAAACAAGACCCTGAGCAGCTCCACACTGTGGGCTACAGCTGAGTCCTGTCCCTTGCACTCTGGTACTGCAGGAATGTTCTCCCACTCCCACATCCACACTTGCTCATCTGGCATTGCAGGATAGCTCTACCCAGCCTCGAGCTGCTCTGATCTCCACAGGACTACCAGTTTTTTCCAGCTGGATACCCTGATGCTGCCTGCAAACTACACAGCATTTTCTAGATGACACTCAAAAGATGGGTAAAAAATCCCTTAAATCTGAAGTACAGAGGGACACACACAGGTGTTACTGGAGCTCAGCAGCACACTGAGACAGGACACTGCTCACAGCAAAGGAACCTGTTTACCCACACAGAGATATTCCAGCAACAAAGGACCTCATTACAAGAAGCCAAAGCACTCACCTCAATTATGCTGAGCCTCTCCACGCTGGATCCAACGTGGTACTCTGCTGATGTCTCCTGGTACAAGTCACCTGGAAGCACAGAGGTGTAAAATGTCAGCACGGCCAGATGCTCTTTAAAGAAAGAAATTCTTCCATAAAGACACTCCTTGTTCCAGTGCCTCACATCTCCTTCATTATTTCATCAAATCATCCTCTCCCTCCTTCCTGCCTCCTTCTACCTGAGAAGCCTGGGCAATGCTGGGTCATTTATTTTAAAGCAGTTTCTTGTAACCTGGGTAAGAGCTGAGGACATTAGTGAGCTCTTCTCTCATTACAGCGATCTGGTTCTGCTGCTTTATCAAGGATGGCAACAATGGGAAATCCCTGCACACCTGTCAGAAATGATTGGTTTGTGGGAAAAGAAAAGGAATTGCTTGAACTATGCTGGGGAACAGAGATCTGATGTATTCCTACATCTGTGCCTACACAGACTGACTTTCTAGAAAAAGCCTGAGTGCCACCTTCCACCGTGAATGGCTCTGGCTGAGGAGCTACAGCTTCCTTTCACCATTTCATAATGATGAGCAAAAAATAAAACTGAGGCAGGTACAGTCAGGAACAAAGGACGGAACAATAGGAAAGAAGAGCCAGGAGAAATTCAAGTAATTCAAGACGGAGCTGGGATATTTCATCATTATGTGAGAGAATCCCGGCTGTCACACAAAGCAGCCAAACCAACGTGGAAAATAAAAGAGAATCAAAAGCTATCCCAGCTCCCACTGAGCAAATCTTTTTCTGCAGCACGGGGCAGTCATTTTTATGCTGTGTCTCAGCTTCTCCCTTTGTGAGACGAGGATAACAAGTTTTACCTTGTTCACAATGAGGCTGTGACAATTGCCTGGAAATACTGGAAAATAGCGCATGCAGTTTGTACTTGGAAAAGAATTACCCTGGACATCATCGCATTCGGGGGTTTCAATTTTATCCATCAGATCGTTGGAACTCCATTTGGTTATTTCTTTCGGGAACATTTCCTCATTGTCAGACAAGTCCTCTTTAAAAAACAGATTTTTTTGAGAGTCACACACACAAAAATATGTATACAGACAAGTGCAAAGAACAGACTTTTAAATAAAACCAAGGCCCCATAACTCTATGCAGTCTATAAACACTTGGATAGCTTAAGTCAAAATAAACCATATACTTTACCAGCTTTTGTTTTATAGAAACCAAAGCCCCTTTTGAAAAGTAAACAAAATGTTTTAGTTGCATGATTTAAACAAACAAAACTGCTAAAACATGGAAAAAAGTAACTTGGATTTTTAATGCTACCATCTAAGGTACCACGTTTGGCCTTCGTCTTGTCATTCTCTCTGATGGTGCTAAAGCAGCCAGAATGCTCCAGCACAGGAGAGGACAAAGCAAGGATTCCCAATGGGATCCTCCCAGACCTGTTTGAGAGCTGTGGGATTTCTTTGGGGGAAGCAGGGACGAGGATCACTGTTGCTCATAGGACCAAACACCTAAAAAGGCAGGAGCAATAAAGGGATTTCCTCAGGCTGATTTCCCCAAGAGATGAGACACAGAGCATGGATCTGCCTTTTCCTTCCTGCCTCAGTATCTTCTAAATCCCCTGGCTCAGTCCAACTATAGTCAATAAAGAATAAGGGTCCCAGAAACATTATGTTCTTAGAAGTGTAATTAAAAGGAAGAGACATACAAAGGGGAGCTCTCCTTCCTCCTTTTTTTTTTTTTTTCCATTGAGGATGGATCTTTTGCTGCTATGAAGGTTAAGTGCTTCCTAATTTATTTATACTTCTGTGCTTAGTATGTCTTTCCTGAAAATTTTGGGCTTGTAAATTTAATAAAGAGTTATAAACATAATAACAGCAGTAGTTACAGATGTCTTGAAGATCTAAAAGCTGTAATCTTCAGAGTCCCAGACTAGGATTTCCTCTTTCTTATTGCCGTACAGTTACTAAGAAAATAATTAGCTGGAAGAATCCCACAATGAGGAACAAAAAAGGGTTATGAAATATATTAGTCTTTTCAGCAAATCTCAGCAATAGCGTAAAAAAAATTGTATGAAGGGCATTAAGTGAACATTCGAGCAAAGCCCAATTATTTTTAGGAGTTTCTATTTCAACTTTGACTATAAAAAGAGAGCAACCTGGAAATTTTGCACCAGCATGCCATTTCCTTTTTCAGCCATGGAAAAAAAATTGAGTAAATCCCAATTTCCCTGCACACAGGAGTGTGGAGCTGCCTGTCCAGAGCACGTGGAAAGAACAGGCCTGTAACACACGTGCTGGCGGAGAATTAAGAGGCCGACTGCACTCAAAGCTCCTCCAGCAACTTAATCTAAATATTAAACTTAATTCCTTGAGAGGTCTAATTACAGCCCTTACTGCTGCTCAAGTGATCCCTGAATGGGATATTACTCCCATTATTAGCATTTACTACAGGATAGATATTTGATATTACTGTATTTGTCACTATCTTCGCCAGTGAATGAGAGTGAGTGGGAAGCTGGAGACAAGGAATCTTCTGGGGCTCAGGTTACGCCCACTGCTCTGCGAGGAAATTGTGTGTGAGTATGGGAAGCACTTCTGAGGAACTCTGCTGCCTGTTGACTCACATCCTGAGCCTGCCAGTTCCCATGGTAGCCAGCCCGGCAGGATGACCTGCGAGCGGAGCCCCAGCCCTGCTCGCACACCCGGAGTCTCTGCAGGCCAAGGAGCACCCAGAGGTCCCTCCTGGGGATGGGGCTCTGTTCAACTGCACACACACGCGAAAGCTTGGACTCAAAATCCCATCAGGTTTAGGCAGACATTCCAACCCAACCGTGCTGAGTGCAGAGGATAAACTGTGCCTAAATGCAGACTTGCTGTTGCTCGCAGGAGAGCAGCTGCTTTTACTCTTAGCAACCTCCTACAAGTATTGCAACAGAGGTGCACAAGGCTCATTTTTGTTAATTCCCCTTCCCAGGCCTGTTAGGAGCATGCCAGGGATTCCCTGCGGCCCTGGATCTCAGGCAGAGCCGTCTCCATCTCAGGTTTATTATTGAGTAATTAAAAAGGCAAAAAGCATGTGGATAGCGAAGGTGCCGTCTGGATGACTCACTCCCCTTCCCTTGTATGTATATTGCTCCAATAAATCCCTCACATACTTGTTGTAAATGCTAGATAAGTTAATAAATAGAGACATTTCAACTAAGTTGGCCCTTCCCCTTCCCGGCAGGAGACACACATTTATCCCAATTTACACATGTCCCAGCCATTTCCGCTGCTGTTGTGCAGGTCATGACACAACACACCCCCTTCTACCCCACAATTTGAGATCCATGCCTAAACACGGATGGGAGAACTCTTCTGGAACATGATACTATCAATTTTTGGAGGCTGAACTGTAGCTGAGCATCAGCGAAATTCTGCTTTGCAAAACTGGGGTGTCATCTTTTAATAATTGCATTTCCCAACTTCATCAGCAAATATTGCACCTCTCTCTTCCATCAGCTCAGCTGAGAGGAGAGTCAATCTGTTGTCAATAGAGACAGAGCCCTTCAGGCTTAAATTTGCATTAAGTACAATATAGAAAATGAGTGCAGTGGAACAAAGCTTCTTCATATACACATGCACAGAGGAAAAAATATAACAGCAATCTCTTAATACAGATAATCAAAATTACTTTGAGAATTCTGGAATCAACACTGATTAATTTCGGCCTGAAGTACCTTGTTGCATTTGCTGTTGTATTTCTTGGAATGGGAGAATGAGGAGTTAATAAAGGCAAATTTGGGTCTCTTCAGGCCCCGACAGAACAATTAATCATGCCTCTTACTGATTAAAAAACAAATTAGAAAAATAATCACTCAGAGTGAATCATTAGGACACACCCACAGCCCAGTTAGTACTGCTGGATTTCACACACACTCATTTGCACCGAATAAAATACAGCCCCTAGGGCTAAGACTGCTCAAGATCCCCTCAAACAGCTCAGACCCCACCTGAAATGGTGCTGCATTAATGTAGGAGTCTGCTGGGTGATGCTGGAAGAAGCTGCACGTCTTGGTTAGAAAGGAAAAGACTTCAAAGCAAAAGGTCTCGCTTCCTTCCCTGCTCACACCCCGCCCTTCATGCCTTCCGTTCTCTTACCCCACCATTTCAGGGAAGAAACGATGGTGATTTAGGGTCTACATACCATGTGCATCAAAGAATTCATCATCTGAGCTGTCATCTGAATCCCTGGCAATGCTCTGCATCCTCCACTCGGAGATACTATGGCGCGAGGGACTTGCTGGAAGAAACAAAAAAGCCTTATGCGAAACGCGACATCGACAAGACGGAGAGATCCCAACATGATCTTTGCTGGAGGAAGAATCGTGTGTTCTCTAAGAAAATTCACTGCTGCAATATTAAAAAACACAAAACCCCGATGATGCTGGTGTGATGTCAGTGTACTGCTTTACAGATCCTGTTTGTTTACTGTTGGTAGAACCTGCCAGCAAGATGCTACATTAAAGCAAAGCTGCTTGGATCACTCTTCTGCTATTTTGAATGGCAGCTATTTATAATTGTTAGTAGGACGTGCAAAATTAGCTGGGTTTTAAAGTTTGCAATTAGGAAGGAAGCAGGCTGATTGGAAGCTCTCTCTGTGCCTCTCATCAGCACACAAGCCATGCCTCTGCTTTGCTAACTTTCGGGTGGGTAGCTGAGCAGAGCAGCCTGGAGAGGAATAATCTGTTTTCTGGAAGGAAATTGCTTCCACACAAATTGGATTAGAGATCTATTTAAACTTTAAACTTGAATGATTTAAACAACATGCTATCCAACTACTTCAAAGGGAGCTGTCGGAGCAGCGGTCCTGACAGAGCAAGGAGAAACCCCAAAGTCCTTTTAGTGCTGTTTGCCCTCCTGTTCTCACACCTACCTGCTCCCTTTCACTTTCCCCTCCAGAGTTCTCTGAGCTAAATACAAACACATTATGGCTTCATCTTTTCTTTTTTTTCAGATATAATTTAGCAGCAATGAAGCCGGAGCTCTTCTCGGCTGAAGTAGTCACAGAACAGCCGCCTGCTGAAGGGAGTAGAGAGAGAGAGAGTAGAGTCCAGAGAACGATGGCAGAGAGGGTTTGTCCCCTCGTGCCTGTCACACAGAGCACACAAAGCGCTCACAGCAGCCACCTAACCCAGCAAAAACCTGAGGAGACTGACAAGTTCTCATTTAGCATATACAAGAGCCTGAAAGGCTCTGGTTACTGTGACAGCCGCACGAGCCCTTCCATGCTATTGTTCCAGCAGAGTTGAATATCTAAGTAAAATTCTTCTCATCTCCCACCCGGCCTTCACATGGAAGGGGGATGGAGACCCTGTGCAGAGGCAGGTAATTGCAGCCCAGCAGCCCCCAGCACCCAGTGCCCACCCCTCGGGAGCAGCCAGCGAGGAGGTGGCAGAGCAGAGCTCATTCACGCCCCAGTGACGTCAAGGCACTCGCATAATAGCTGCTAAAAATAGAGCACCTAATTACATATGGGAGGGCAACGAGGGTCCTGCCATCCCCACAGGTCTCACTCGGGTGGTGGAGGAAAGGAAAATCTTGGGGAGAAAAGGCATTTTTTTTCAGCTGGAGGTGGCGGTGCGTCGCGACAGCCCTCCTTGCTTCCATATGGTAATGTGCTGCCAGCATGAAGGATTAAAATATCTGCGTGACGTACTTCCCAGCACATCACAATTAATTTCTTTCATTACTTTTCCTTGTAAAAGCCGAGACATTCTGCAGCTGAAAAGACATTCTGCTTTGCTCCCAGTGAAAACCTTCAAGTGAAATCTTGAGAGGTCTGAAAACTCCAGCTCCCAGTGAACATGTCAGGAAGAGGGGGTTTGTGCAAAGAGCATAATGGGAGATGGGTGCATCAATATAAAATCCTGGTGCAGGCAAAGTAGCCAGTATTTTTATCTTTATGCAGTGATTTATGAAGCATCTGGTAGGTTCTTCCCTGGGGCTCACTCGAGTGAGTCATCGCAAGGTAAAACTACTGCTCCTCTCTCATTCACCCTACAATGGAATCAGTGATGGAGTGGGAAATAAAAATGAAGACTCAACTCCCGATATTTAGTGCACATGATAGATGGAGAAGCTTCACTCACCCAGATGTTCCTTCCACCGTCACTGGAAGAAATGCTGCCCCTTGGGGTTTTCAGAAAAATCAAGATTTTTTTTTTTCCCCTCTTGTAGTGAGAGTTGCTATTTCCCTGCTACCAGCAGCACTTGGCTGAACAGAGAGGGAATTGCTGAGGGTTTGAACCTTGTGGCTGTAACTCACTGGAGATTCACCCCTTCGTACACAATGCTCCAAAGAAGGGAAGAGTTCAGTACAGCAAAAGGAGGTGAGTCCCAAGGGAGAGGTGAGTAACAAAATCCAAGACTCAAAGCTGAGCCCTTACAGGGTATCCACAGCAGAGCTTTAACATCAAAATCCTGAACACTTCCTGAATGGTCTTTCGAAGGGAATGCAGACATGATCCACAGCCTCACCAGGGTGAGGTTTTGTCTCCTGCACATCATCACCAGGGAAAGGCAGCAGCCCCCGCACAGCTTTGGGGGTTCCTGCCTTAATCTGCCCAGTAGCTGATGAGATGTTTCACTGTGTGCAGCTCTACAGAGCCAAACACCCCTTCTGAAATGCCAGGCACGTGGTGGCACAGAGGCCTGGCCAAGGAGGACAGGTACCTGCTGTGACACAGGTATCAAGGATAAGCAGGGAACACCATGGAAGGGCCTCAGAAAGCCACCAGTGGCTCCTGGGTAACAAGGACTAACTCTGTGCTGCTGGCTGTCTTTTGAGTCCCAGTGCTGCCAGCCAGCTCCTGCCCGTTCCTCTGTGGTGCTCTCAGAGATTCTGTGCTTCTGACATTGGCAACAACTCTGCCACGGGACACTGAGTCACAGTTATGGCACAACTAGAACATTCCCAAGCCCAAACAGGCCGCCTGAGAAGACTGAGCCTGCAGCACCAGCAGAGAAGGCCTCTGAGCGAACAGGACCCACTCACAGGACAAATTCACATTGTCCCAAAGGCATCTGGCCACAAGGAGACATGGTCCAAAAGCTCAACCTCCATGAGTTCAGAAGAGCAAGTCATTGGCAGCATCTTACCTCCTCTCTTTGAGGACCGTGAGGACTTGGAGGAGGTGGACCACTGCTTGGTGAGTGACCTGCCAGAGGCCGCGTCGCTGTTGGCAGAGGCGTCCTCGGCGTCTGCAGGTGACCCCGTGCTGGGCTCCACGTCCTTCTCCCCAGGAGTGTCCTTGACGCTGTGCTGCTCAGGGTCATTCTCACCGCAGAACTGGGCCATCTTCTGGGCCAGCATCAGCTGGGCCTCCTTCTCCAGCTGCCGGATGTCCTCGATGGTGAGCCCGTACCACTCATCCTGCCAGCACCAGGCCTGGCGGTGGGCACGGACCATGACCTTCCGCAGGCCTGCAAAGCCAAAATGTCCCTGTCACCAGAGCCACAAACTGCAGGAACCAACGTGTTCCCCTCCCAAAGCCTCACAGCACCAAGGCAGGGACACTACAGTGACATCCAACCCACACTGCAGGACCTGCACACAGTCAGGGTGGCAAACTGGTCACTTCATGTACTTTATCTCCTCAGTTCTTCCTAATCAACCACGCACTGAAAAATCGGCCAGTCTTCTGTCACTGATTTTAACTTGGAAAGGGATTTCCTAATCTTGGATGGAAGACTTTGTCCTGTGGCTGCCTGCTCCACCAAGGAGGAGCCACACACAGACCACAGTTTCAACTCCCTGAAGTTCCAGGAAGTTGTAACATTTGGATCTGGTCTTCAAAGTGAAATATGTTCCCAGGAAAAAAAAAAAAAAAAAGGAAAAAAAGAAAAGAAAAGAAAATTAAAAAAAAAAAAAAGAAGAAGAAAAAAGAAAGCTACAGATTTATTTTTTTTTTAATCCTGGAGAGTTTCAAGTCATTCCTTGATGAATGCTCTACAGCCCTCCCCAACTGTTACATGACAGAAGCACATCCCACACCAGTTTTAAGACTAAAACCTTTCCTTTCCTTGGAAACTCATTTTCTGCACCTGGCTTCTATGTATCAGTAAAACAGCACCACAAATGGGAGCTTTTGAGATAATGGGATAGAAAGCAAACTAAGGGAGGGAATAAAGATGCTTTATTTTGCAGATACCATCTGTCTTCTGCTGCAGGAGAAAAATGGAGTGAATAAAGCCAATTTAAAATATTTCAGTGTATCATATATCTGAAAGGAAGAACGGCCTCAGTATCAACACACAATGCACCTGACCAGGACACAGATACTCTCCCCAAGACTTAGACTCACTCACTAACATCATCACACCCCCAAGACTTTCAAGGTGGTGTTCATTTGTCTTCTGTGATGTTCAGCCTAAAGATCCAATTTGTTTTCAGCAATCACTTTTTGTTTGTTTGTTCTCTTAAATGCACAAAAAGCATATTTTTATATGTTTATCTCCTTCCAGGTCTGAGCGCTTTATTGTCTGTTCTGCTCTTTGGTCAGTCTTTAATGCCACCATCATCCCAAGCCAGGCTGTCAGGAGGAAATGGCCACTGAGATCAGCAGCTGATGTCACCGACCAGCTCAACCTGAACTTCATTTACACAGTAAGATTAAATCTATCAATATTTGATGCATTTTGCTGACTGACTTTCAGAAGGGAGAGGCAAGTTGGAGCCAGCAGAGTGTGACCTTCTGGGGGCAGAATGACAGCCCTCAGCAACTTAATTCTGTTCAACCTGAGTCGAGATTCAGAGTTATCTCCCCTGCCAGATTACTTTTTGCAGAACTGCAGGAGAATGTTTTAGCCTCTTCACCTCCTGTTATGATTGACAACCAGCAGAGCTTAAAGACCAAGATTAAAGTCACATCACACCCACACTGAAAGCCAAGAAAACATTTCTCTTGCTGTCCCCAACACCCCAACCACTCTTTGGACTTCCACACCCACAGTGTTCACTTCTACCTTGCTTGGAACACCTTGAAAACAGACTGTGATCAGACACCGAAGTGAATGTTGCTCTCATCCTAAGGCTTCCCCTGTCCAAGGGCTCAGCAGGCTCCACTCCTACTCCTGGATCCAGCCTTGATGTATCAGTGCCCCAACTCCTCAGAAATTCTCTGTGTAGAGGCAGAGATGCCACCGACCACATATCTGTGTTTTAATGGACTAGCATCACAGGGAACATGAAAACCACTTGGGGGTAAAAAAAAAATTCTCTTGAAGTTCCTCCCTGCCTTCTTAGATCTCAAAAATCGCCTGCACTGCTTCCTGCCAACCCACAGACCTCCCCATGTGCCTTGCTCACATCTCTTTGATTAGACATCCCAAACCACCCTTCCTTAAAGCTTTGCTCCTTTGAAAATAGGATGGCACTACAGGGCTTCACAGCTGGTGTGCCTCTACCCCTCCAGGTTAGTAAAGAAGTCCAAAAGACAGATTACTTTCCCAGCATCTGGCCCTCACCTGAGATGTGCCAGCAGTGCTGCATTTCTCCTTCTTAAACACAAGGAGAAAACCTGGGGGGGAATGAGGCTGTGCAGGTACAAAAGAAATGGGAAAACAGAAGTCATGGCTTGCAGAAAAGGCTTCAGTGCTAAGGAAGAGAACTTGAGGGGCTACTCTGTGCACAGCAGTGGGCACATCACTGATTTCCTGCCCAGCCTGCAGCCACAGCCTCCCAGCAGAGACCCAGGGAACACAAGTGCCCCACACAGCTACAGGGAGCCAGGATCCAGCCACAAATGACTGAGCTCGCCTGTCCAGACACTGCTTCTCTCCCTGTGCAATGAAAAAAACAAGTCTCAAAGCATTTTTTTATCAAAATCTTAGAGAAAAACAAGTTTTAAGGGAGACACCAGACCCAGGAAAAAGTATAATTGGGAAAAACTCTCTTTGTAACAGATGCCCATCAGGAGAATGCTGAGGTAATCTGTGGCCCAGCTGGCTTTCCTTTTTCTCCCTGGAAGGAGAGGAGTAAATGTGTCCTGCTCAGCCAGAGAAGTCCCTGTCACACACTGCCCCAGCTGCAGCAGTTGAAAGTTTGCCTTGCCAGCAGGTTTTCCCCCTGCACCCAGCATTTCCCAAGCTTATCTGAGCCTTCTTCCCCAGAATTGGAGGAAAGCCCCACAACCTCATCAGGCACCTCACTGAAGTCACCCAGAAAAAGTGGGAAGAGGTTTTTTGACAAGGATGCTTGTACCAGCTGATTATCAGTCATTAAGCAGATTATTATTTCTCCAGAGTGCAATGCTTTGTTTAAAAAAAACCAAACAAACAATAACACCACACATGCACAAATGTGCAGGCTGAGTTCAGAGCACCCGTCATCGTGTGTTGATTTAATTATTGTAACATTTCCCACTGTGCTGTGCAGAAAGATCATCTCTGAAGAGCTGAGCAGGGTGCAAACATTTAAATCATTTGGTTTCCAGCTCACCACCTCAACAACTCAGAGGCTGGATGAATCCATGAGGTGCTGACTCCTGTAAATGATTTGTGGTCCTGGACTCCATCATACAAAAGGAAGTGTAAATGACCATTAGACAAGCCAGGACAGAGAGGAGTCTCCATGTGAATTTAAAAAGCTTTGGTCTATAGTTCTGGGCTTCTTTTTCAATGTGAAATAAAAATAGGAAATGTAATAAGAACTCAGTGGAAGTAAATCAGAAAACCCACCAACAAATTCTGCCCCAAATGCCCTCAATATCCAAATGATGCAACTAGTCAGATACCCATTGCCTCTGTACCCAGAAGCAACCTCACAAATAATTTTATAATGCACTGTCACAATTTCCTGATAGCAAATAGAGGATTCCCTGCCTGACAGGGAATGTGCAACATCATTTCCCTGACAGTCCCAAGAGATCCCAGAACCCTGTCAGTACAATCCATCCTGCAGTTTCACCTGTTTGCTTCCCCGGCCTCCCTTGTTCAGAACCCTTACAAAGAAAAGCCTGTGGTCACATCCACATCACACAACAGCAACCTGCCTCCCCTTGGAAAGACAAAATTCTACCTTTGGGATCCAGTGGGCAGTAGATGAACTGAGTCACTTGAGTGCTTTAGTGAAGCCAAAGTTCTGCAAAAGAGCTTTCAAAAACCACTTCACCACTGTGCAGCAATTTGGGCATATTTAGCCTAGGACACAGTGGCTTAGACAAAGCTCCAGTTACTGGGATGGAACACACTTTGCCACAGTATATAATTAATAACCCATACACAGTCAACACACTTGTTTAACAACAAAAGACTCAGAGCCCACATGCACCATTAGGAAGCAAGTGGGAGCAGAACATTATGCAGTGCCAGTCCAATTAAACTTAAAATCTATCGGAAAGGAGTAAAAAAGCATACAAATATTACAGCCAAGTAGACTAATAGCCCACAATCACAATTTTAGTCTGTGTCTCAGGCTGTCAAAGCACTGAGTAACTGTCCAATTAGTCATGGGAAGAATGGCTGCTGCACTCAGTACGAGCGAGAACGTTTCAACACCGTCCCCCAGAGTTCCTCCCTCTGTGCTCAGCAGCCCTTCCACACTGCACAAGCCATCAATCACTTACCTCAGACCCGCTCTTTTTTCAACCCATTCTCTAATTTTAGTTTGCTCCACTAAGCATTGCTCCCCACTGGGCAGAGTTTGGATTCTGCTGTTTGTTTCTGCCTCCGTTTCCTTGCTGCCTTGGTGACCCTGCACAGGCTGGGCTAATTCCCCAAGAAATACATTTGCATGAGTTGGGAACAGAGGAACCAGGAGGAAAATGCCAAGGAAGAATGGGCTGACCCACCACATCATCTCTGGCTTCTGGGAGCTTGGCCCACCATCAGGTGCACAATGAACAAAGGTCTCCATCAGCTTTGGCCACCAGCTGGAAGCCCCACGCGGGGATCTGCACCTAAGGCTGGTCAGCCCTGGTGTAACCACATCTTTCCAACTCAAACACTGCTGGCTTTGGTACAAATGCTGTGGCACTTTGCCCACTCAAGGCTTCCCCACGGCTGTCTCAGGGCAGGGGGAGGCCACGCAGCTCCTGCGGATACCCCAAGCTTTTACTTTCACTTTTCACTCACTCTACTGTGAATTGCCTAAGAGACTTTCCTGATTTTATGCATCGTAACCACTATTTGCCATCTTTATAACGGAGTGGAAAAGCTTTTGAAAGGCAGACAATGAGCTGGCTCTGCTCTCTGCAAAGCCTCAATCAAGAGGGAAATGGCAGGCAATCTTTCACAGAATACAAAAGCAATATTTCTAAGGGACCACAGTTTAATCTATGCCAAACACTTCGGAACAACTGGAAGAGTCATGTGCTCCTTTTTCATTTAACAGATACAATGGAGTTGTTATTCTGCCCCCCTGCTTTCCAGCATACACTAAATTAACCCGTGTCTCTGAAACGCCAAGGGAGTTCAGTGCAGAGAGGCACTTGTAACACAGTCTGTAGCAGGAAAAACTTCCTTCTCTGAGTAAAGAAAAGCAAAGGAGCTTTAAGAAAGCAACCTGTGAGCATTCAGAGAGAGGTGCTCTGCTCTATCAATGTCTTTCACTTTAGCTCTCAGGAGCACGGTGTGACTGCAAAGAGCTTGAAAATTACTTATGCTAGAATCAGGCACTTCATGAAGACTCAAGAAAGATACCAAAAGCAGAGTTGTAGAGGTCATGCAGGAGGATTTACTGTGCACAGGAAGGTGGTAGCATCCTCTACACAGCCTTTTTTTTTTGCCTTCTCTTTGCCAGAGCTCTGCCCTTTCAGGTGGGAATGCTCCTTTAAAACACTGGTTAGGTTTTCCACTTGGCCATAGATCCTGTCATTTGTGGCAAGGCTTAGAAACTGTATCAGGTGTTTTATAGATTTTCTGCAAAGACCAAATTACTGCCAGCACTGCCACGAGCTGTACTGTCGCCACTTGGTTACTCCCAGACTCATCCAATTCCTCCTTAAAAGCCCTGACCTAAGAATGATGCATCCATCAAAGCAGGACATTTACTCACAACTCAGAGCCACTCAGAGACCCACCAGCCCTGCCACAAGGCAGGTAGAAACTAGGGATGCTCCAGGGAGTGGTTTTCTGGAACCACTCAGGACTCTGAAGTGAAGCTTATTTCTTTAGGCAGCCCTTCAGGATGGATTTTGGTCACTATAAAGAAGACTGGCAGAGTTTAAAAATGATCTGGCAAGTTTATCTTAAAAAAAAAAAATTAAAAAAGGAGAATGCAAGATCTTGCCTACACTGGAATTGAAACCTTTTCAGTGGGTACAGGTGGTTTGGATTTGTACACACCACAATTATAAGTGATAGAATAACAGGATTTTTTTCTGAGCTGACCCACAGGGTCATCAGATCTGAGAATCTCTGCACAGATGTGTCTTGGACTGTGATGCATTGCACAGACCTCACCTTCATGTTTCAGTTCAGTGCAAACATTAAGGAGTGAACTCTGCAACACCATAAACGCTCACCAACATCGTGGATAAAGCGCTCAATTTTCGACTGCATCCCCCAGTATCTGAACTCCACTTTACACAGTTTATATGCACACATGATGGGGTATTTTCCAGGGTTGTTCTTGTACTCTTGAATCCAATCTTCTGAGAGGGGCCCTCTTTTAGTCTTCACTGATTTATACAGCTTTGGATCCTCCTCAGCTTTGTATTCATGGGGAGGGATGGGATCTTTAACAATATCAATAGGATCTATAGAAAGAGAATGGAAACAGTTAGACATTTCCTTTTCCTGAGCAAAACAAGAAAACATCATTTTTCATGAGTTATTTCTGTTTTAGTAAGTACTAGAAGCATTACAGCAATTTAGTTTCTTTTTACTTACACTTAAACAACTGATATTTAAATTGTTTATACACTGCTGCTGGGCAGAGATCAGCTCTGCCAGAGGAACGAGCACACACAGTTCCAGCAAACAGAGGCTGAGCTCCAAATAGATGTTTTTGCCCACAGTAACTGCAGATCCACAGCACTCTGGCAGCTCTGCACACACTGTCTTTCCAGCTCCACACAGAGCTGCTGCACATTCCACCTTCCAGCTTTTCTAGTATCACTCACAGCTGTCTCAGCCAAGACAGTTAAATACACCTGCCCTGCTATGGAACAGACATTACCCATGGAAAATCTCATCTTTGGGTCCATCAGAGGAGGGGACTGGGAACTCCTCATCTGCTATTGTTAGCCCAGATGTGCTGTGAAAGCAGAAAGTTTAACTACAGTCCTAATTAACAATCCAACAATGGAGAAGTGGAAGCTGCAGCTGGAGTAGAGTGAATGAGTATTTTAAAGACCTGCAACCTCCAGAGCTCAGCAGAAGCATCTGAAGTTTGGATTGAAGGGCAGGATCACACTTCCCAAGAAGTGACAGCTCTGTGACACCTCTCAGTGCACTGCTGGGACTCTGCTCAGCAGTGAAAGCCTGGTCAGACAGGCCCAGCAATGAGGACAGCTGAAGTACAAAAGTACTTTTTTGAAGCACTTTTGCCTTTTCTCATTAATTCCTTACATTAACTCAATCTTCTAAAGACAGCTGTGAAGTGAGTGATAACCTGCATGAGGGCAGGACTAAAAGGAGAAGGAACAAAAATTAAATGCACCTTCATGCTTCAAAACTGCAGGTAGGGATCATTTTCATATGCATGAAGGAGCCACACAAATTAAAAGCAGTATTTTCACAATTACACAGCTATTTTTATCTCTTCTATAGTTATTTCTACTTATTATCCCTAAATTCATTAGATGTCTTACTCCTCTTAGGAGCTGCACAAAAAAAAAAAAAAAAAAAAAAAAAAAAAAAAGCACAAAAAAAGGAAAAAGGCATTTCCCCAAAANACAAAGGAAAAAGGCTATTCACCTAAAATGGTTTGTCTTTTTTCTGCAGCAGAAAGGTTGAACACGTTGTTATGGTCTCCTGGGTCAGTTTTGTAGTACGTCTCAATATCAATAGAGAACTTCTCCACAAAAGGACACGTGTACCTGGGAGCCAGAACAACACAGCTTAGAGTAAACCAGCCTCAAATCCCAGCCAGCCTTCACTCATGTTTTGCTTCAGATACGCTCAAAATACCAACTGTACAGATTAAAGAGATTGTTCTTTAATAACTTCCTAAGACAGGAGCTCACCAGTTTTCAGCAAGGAGATAAATTTTGAGCCCACTATATGAAAAAGTTATGACACAAATACTAATACAAGGACACCCTGGAAATGCACCTGTGCAAGAGGGAAAGCAAAGTTCCTTCTTGGAACCTACGGCAGAATAAAATATGAACTAGTTCTGTGCAGCACAGGTTTCCTGGCCAACTGATTGACTCATAGGCATTTCAAGAGAAGAGATAAAAACTGACTGGAAGTGAACTTTAATCACTTAAAAGTCAGGCAGCTCCATTATATTCAGTCACTGGCAACAGCCCATATGCAAACACAGACTCCCCACCTTCCCAGGATTGATGTTACTTGCAGAGATCAGCTAAAACAGAGCTAGGAAACTTTTCTAGGTTTTTCGTAAAAATCAAAATACCCATTAAAGCCTTTTTATTGTGCGAGACAACAGGAATATCAGATTTGTAAATCTGAAAAAGAGTAAATGCTCTAACTTGCAGTAACTGGCACAAAGGCTATTTATTCCAGGGTATCTGAAGTCCTTCCTGACAAAATCAGCTGAAATGAGGAGGTCCCAGAGGGCTCCACAGAGCCTCTGGCTCTCTTTCCTCCTCAGGGTGAAAACCATAGGATGTAGGTTTGTTATTTTCTAGTTAAATGACAGACAGCTCCCAGAAAAGAAATGCTGTGATTATTTATTTATTTATTAAGACTTTTCTTTCCCCTGTACAAATGCATCCTGTCTGCCCTGACAGGATTCAGCATGACATCTGTCCCAGCACCCTGCGCATTTATAACTTCCCTGAGCTTGCAGAGATCTGCAATGTTAAGCAGAACACACAGTGCAGGATACAAGACTAAACAAAAACCATTCACAATTCCCCAAGCTTTGACAGACAGAACAGCTCCACATTTTACAGCAAGGAGCCACAAACTCTCAGGCAGGTGCGCAGTCAGCCCAGGCAAACTCCTGAAGCACTGCACAGGAATTTTAGGACTTGACCCCAGCTCCCCTAAAGGATATTACTGGAGAGGGAAATGTCACTGCCAGAGTGACATCAAGTCCTCTCCTTAACACATGAAAGGAATAAGGGACTTGTCTTTACAAACAAACTGCGGGCCTGATGCAGATAAGACTAACACTGAGAGATGTAAGAAACAATGGGAAGAATTCCACTGATTGATGAATGGAATGACAGAGATCTGTCTTTAGAGATGAACTGTAAGTCCACTGATAAATAAAATTGTATATTGAGAGACAAAAGAAACAATGGGGAGAACCATGAATTCCAGGAATTAAAAGAAGAAAAATTAAAAAGGAGAGGGTTTTACATTAGAAGGGAATCTTAGGTATCAGGCGTTCTGGGAAGGCTGTACCTCTCAAATACCTCAGCCAATGGGGAAAGAGAGAGGGAAAATGCAGCCAGGAAATTGGGATAAAAAGGAGGCTGCGTCCTCTAAAAATTTGAGAGATGCCAGGGGAAATGGCCCATGGCCTCTCCCTTTATTCGAATAAAGTAAAAGGGGCTCCTCTGCCTCTTTTTTGGACATAAACCTCTGGTGTTTGTAGATATATTTTCCTAACACACAGGAAGACAGCTGTGGACATCTTGCCCAGTTTTACCTTGTCCTTGTGTAAGGATAAGCATTCCAGGACTCCTCCTCGACACGCAGAGCTGCCTTGGGCAGAATGGAGCGGAACCAGCTGGGGATGTGCATCCCGATGTGGTAAACCTTGTGAGTGTACTGCCCACTGCCCCCTGGGCCATCCACGTAGGGCCTGTTCTCCAGGATCTCCACTCCACTGCCTTCCCCACATGTCTCCTCTCTGCTCTTTTTCTGAAAGGGAAAATAGATCACAAACACATCACAAAAATGTTCCAGGGCATTGTACACGGACTGGGCTCTCAAAGCGTGTGGACACTGGGGTTGCTTTCCAGGACTCCTCCTGAGCAGAGCAGAGCAGAGCTGTAGTAGCACCCCAGCACTAAGATTACCAAACCTAGAGATTAAAAAGGCAAAATTTAGAGACTCATCTTGCTAACACGGAGATTTGATTTCTTTGGGACCCAATGAAAATTTCCATTTGGATGCTCAGTTTGAATGGAGATGTGATGACACCTCAACTCCTGTTCCTGGAACAGGCAACACATCACACCCCAGACCTTGGCTCCAGCTCTGAACCACCCAAGAGCACAAAAACCTTTTGCACCAGCACATGACACAGCCAAGTGGAGTGTACCCAACCTGGCACATCCCCGTGGTGATGTGTCAGTGTAAAGAATCACACACACTCTTGGTACAGCAGCACCTCAGGCTGGACATCAGGAACAGTTTCTTCCCTGGAAAAGCAGTCAGGACTTGGAGCCACCATCCCTGGAGGCACACAAGAAATGACTGCATGTGGCACTCCGTGCTCTGGTTGAGTTGGCAAAGTGAGAATGGGTCACAGGTTGGACTTGGTGACCCAGAGATCTTCTCCAGCCTCAGTGATTCCATGATCACAGTGATAAAGACTGTTCTATGACCTAACCCCACTGTATTCGGGGGTTTGTTGCATGTGATCTGGCCCAGCAGCAGCTCTCCAAGAACAGCTTGGAGACTCTGCTCTGCTAATTAAGATATTCAGAAAAAAACAACCCAAGTTTGCCAGAAAGATCACCGCACCCCCTGGCAGCCTCCGCATTTTGGCTTATTTGTAGGACTGTCCTTCAGTGAGAAACTTGGCAAAAACTCCCTCAATAAAAAAATACCAATTTCAGTGCTTCAAAGATGAGCTAGAGGCAAATCAAATATTTATTAATTTCTCACACATTTCAGCAGATTGGATGATGTATAACCTTCATCATTTCCAAACAAGATTCATTCTGTTAGCATTTTGAGATTATTGTTTGTATTTGAGAGCACAGTACTTTGGAAATTAAGGGGGAAAGAAAGGAATTTTATACCAAGAATCAACTGTGAAATATAATACAATAACAACTCCTCATTTTTGGCATACGAACAATTCAAAGGATAACATGGTTTAACAGAAAAATATTAATAAGATGCAAGAGATCAACTTCTTATCTTTTGAGGACAGGATGTTAAGCCAACAGAGCTGTTTAGAAGTAAATAGCCCTGTTTATAAAGAGCTCTCAAGTGATTTTAAATTTAAACAGCCATAACTGACAAATCTAAATAACTGACAATCTAAATAATCACTTTTTCCTGCCCCACAAACTGCAATAAAAAAACCCAGAAAAACAGAAAAGTACTTTTTTATAGTTTATTTCTAACACTCAGCTGGCAGTTCATTAAAGCACACATCCTCTTCTAACAAATTACTGTCTTTCAGTTCTTATATAAGCACTGATCAAGTCCTGTACAAATATTTATGACAATAACATTAAATAATCTTGATGACCCCAAAATCTGGTTAATTCAAAGGTCTCAGAAAAGGCAGTAACCCAAGCCAGCACAGTGAAAGCCTCAGAGAGAATAACTGCACAGCTTCTGCTCTGAACAGTTGACACAAATTATAGAGATTTAGAGTTTTATTATATGGCAGAAGCACAGGGAAATCATAAGCAGGGGGAAGATGAGTTTTCTTCATGCCAAGTTATTCAAAACTCCCTTCTAGATTGCACAATTACAGCAATTCCAGTCAATTCTTCAAGCCCTCATGTGGGACTAAAATCCACTGAGGAGTTTTGCTCACTAACACTACCATTCCCCATTTCACTTTTCCCTGTCCAGCCAGTTTTAACAAAAACTTCTCTGCATGAAGATGAGCTGCCTTGTTCTCACCCTGCAGCTGGAACCCTGGAGAACCCACAATACTGGTCAATTTTTGCTGCACATGAATAATTCCATCAGCAGCTTCTCCACACAACCTGGAACTGGTGAAAGTCTGGTGGGAGATGGGCGGGTGGCACAGGGTCATCGTCCCAACACACTGAGAGGGAAGGAAGGAAGGAAAAAGGAAAAACCAAGTTCACTGAGACTCTCTGTGAAAGTCAATTCACGTCCCACTTCTGAATTGTGGTTGTTTTATTCACTTCTATGCAGCTGCAGCAGACTGCAAACCCTATGCTGGGAGCAGGGTGTGCTTCCTCCTCCTGCCTTTCCAGATGACCAACTCCAGCCCACAGCCTTTGTCACTCGGTTACAAACCTTAAGAAAATTTTGGCCCTTCACATTTCTCCTACTTGTCACTTATGTACGTGAGATATGACAAGGGCAGCGAGAACATTTTCTCAGATGAATGTGAAATAAGAGCTGTAGTTCTGCTGACAAAAAAAAAAATTAGAAAGAAAAAAAAATAAAATAAAATAAAAAAAAATCAAAGATTATATCCCAAACTATCTTTAGAGCCAGGACTTCTGAGTCAGGCCAAATTTATACTCATAACACACCCCACTGCTGGGAAGGATAGTATGATCAAAGAGAAACTCCCCAGGATAAACCCACACAAAGCTGCTTCCCAGCCCTCCAGGCTCTCACACTTAGCAGTTGGCCTGTTGAGAAGACAACGAGCTGCAGTGAAGGAAGGAAGGGCCAAGAGTCAGGAGAGATGGTGAACAGTACAGTTACTGACCAGTCAGAAAGATAAAGAGAAAATACGTTTCTCATATAACAAAAATAAAGACTTCAGCCACATACACTTGAGAGACCAGGATGGCACTCTGGCCACAAGTGGTGCTGTGGAAGTGAAGCACTTTGGGAGTGAAGAGCAATTTGCTCTGCAGCCATGCAGCCTCTTCATGCCCACTGTGCCTGAGCTGCAGCCTGGAGAGGGCTTGTTACAAGGAATTGGTCTGTAAACAACAACTAAAAAATAACCCTCAATTAGGAAAACATTTGGCTTGAGAAGTGTGTGGCAGGCCCTGTCCAAGGAATATCTGCTGGAGGTGCTGATGTGCAGGCACTTTAGGATAAATCTCAGAGGTTTCAGCCTCAGAGAGAAGTAGAGACTTTATTTAGCAGATTACCTGGGTCATTGCTACTCACTACTGACACAGCATCTTCCCCTTCCATATCTGAGGAATGGTCCCCAACAAAATCAAAGAGTAGCTAACAGCCTTTATATGCAGGTTGTCTAACCCATAATCACAGTAAACCATCTGATATTGTATTACAAGAGGAAATCCAATGAGCCCTTTCCAAGTCCCTCTCTGCTGCTGCTGACATGTTCTGCACAGCCCCATCAATAGCTTTTCAGGACAGATGGTGACACAGATCCCTTCTAGCTAAAGTAATAGCATTAAATTACTCATAACAGGGAACCCAGAGAAGCAGATGCACCATGATTAGCAAGAATGCCAGTTACTTAAAGGCTTCTATTAAAATAAATCTCTTGGCACAGCAGCATAGCATGGGACACAGCACATGACCTCAGCACAACAATCACAGATTAATAATTCCCATGAATATCACTCAACCACTGGGGCCAGCCTAACCCCATTTATCATCTGCCCTTCTCAACAGCAGACAAACAGCTGTAAACAAAGCCTTCCACAGGCAGGTTCATCAGTTCTCAGATCTTCCATCTCCTTTCCCTGTTAGAAATGTGTCTCCCCATCAGAGCACACCTTGCAAATCCTTAGTCCAGCAAACGACCTGGCCCAGGTGAACAGGACCAGGTGATTCAATGCAATTTGTTTGTTTTCCTAGTGGGACACAGCTCCATAAAGGAATGATGGTTGATGGCAACAGAAACCTCCACAGCCCAAGGAGCCTCAGCAGAGCTGAAAGAACAGCATTCCCAGAGCAGGAATGCATAATGCTGGATAAAACAGTTAGGATGTGGCTTATTGGATCAGCTGGAGAAACACACAAGTCAGGCTGTGTAAATTAAGACTGCCTTGTAATGCTTTGCTTTTGGGGGATTAGAAGAAAAACAGCCCCATCAACCAACTCAGAAGAACACCAAGAAGAATATTAGTCTAAAGCAGAGTCCTCTTTGTGTTCCTGTGCTGGAATCCAGCACAGGCTGCTCACAGGCTCAGGTTCACGAGCAGAGAATCTCTGCAAAGCCCACAGCAGCACTGCAAACAGCTCAGCTGGTTTAGTTTCTCCTGAAGGTGTCTGTTTTTATTGTAACTACTCTGAGCCCTGCAATGGTCCTGCAGGGAACAGTAAGGATGGGGCAGGCTGTATGGTGATAATGGGTGATCTAGGCATGTTCCAGCTTTCAAAAATAGATTATAACTACAATCTCACCTTGTTTACCACTGATTATTGTTTACAGGACAATCTCTCAATCTAAATAAGTGAGACAGTGATTACAAAAGGTTGAGATCCTTTAGCTTCCAAATGAAGTTCTTATTTCCCTTCAGCAGTGCAGTCACACAGTGCCACAGGACCCACAAGAACTTTGATTTGAGATTACTCCAATTATGAAGAATGACAGCACCACACTTGACAGACTTATCATCCATGGGTAAGGAAGACACAAATCATTGTCTGGAAACAATAACCAGAAGATTTTTTGTTTGTTTTATTTTGGGGTTTTTGGGGATTTTTTGTGGTTTTTTTCCCCTCCAGCTCCCATTTGGAAACAGGGTATTTTGATAGTCTGGATAAAACTCTTCTGGGAGAATGCATTAAAATAACACTGAACTCTGAGGATTTTTTTAGCCCACTTAGACACAGATAGGGATATGAGAAGTTTCAAGCTGGCTGATGGTTTCAGTTAACAAGGACAGCAAAGATATCTCTGTAACCACAGAGCAAGAACATGACAGCAAATATCCCCAGAGGACCCTGCTAACATACTTGCTCATATTGTTGTGGCAAGGGAGGCTGAGAAAACATTCTCTATGACCAATTACTATTTTTTTATTGCTTTGGATGCCAAGGCTACCACAAACACCAATTAAGTCCCCAGAAACAGACCCTTCCTTTGGGAACCAGAGAAAGCCTAAAGTGCCTCATGCAATCCATCAGACCACAAAAATGCCTGAAGCTGCTCAGCAAGACAACTCCTGCCATCACTGGAGAGCTCTTAAGACCTGTTTTCACTAACCAGACCTGTTCTGTTTTAGAAAGGAAGTATAAAGGCACCTGGGGTTTAAACAAAATTTAGACTGCATGAGAGGAGTAAACTCTTCGCTCTCAGTCTCTTCCATACGCTAAGGGAAAAATATTCCCAACTATCTCCAGTTGAACATTATTCAGGCTGAGGGATATTTCACTCCTACAATTGATTTTCAAAAGTGGTGTCTTCTTCCCACCACCAAGAGGCTTCTTTGCTGTGCTCCAGCAGCTGCCCACCAGCCATCCTCACTCCTTCCTGCAGGTACCAGGTACTGAGGAGGTACCAGAGACACTGTGACTGGGACCTTGCACGTGGGAAACTTTAACAGAAAAGCTGGGAGAGGTTATAAGAGAGGCAGCCTGTTCGTCTCAGCCATGTTATTTGGTTTATTGTGGCAATATTAGCAGTCAAACACCACAAACATGCCAGCACATTGCAGCCGTAGCTGCCAGAATTAACCAGCACCTAAAACCAGAAAGCCAATGATGGACACACTGGGAAACACGGAAAGGTCCTGGAAGTAATGTTTGGTTTATTCTTAACAGGTTTGCCCAGCAGAGGATTGCTGCCCATGGGTGCCATGCCCAGGGAGGCTGTGCCTGCTCAGGGTGTACCCGCTCTGCCTCCAGCTGCCTGTGCTGAGGAGTGACTCAGCTCTGGGCTCTGTTCACCACTCCTTCACCAGCATTTGAGCTGACATCTAATTCATTACGAGCAATCTGCTTTCGCCACCAGCAACCTTCAGCCTGATGATGCAGATCTCTGATAGAGCAGGCCCCATTCACGGGCACTATTTACTGCAGGTAATCAAAACGTAGATCTTTAACTACTAAAACAAAATGTTGGATTACCCTAAAAGTACAATAGTTTCATATTTTCCAACTTGTTCTTTTCTTTATGTGTGTGTCAAAGACCTGAAATGCTCAATCAAAATTATATCACTATAAGGAGGGCAATACCTGAGCAAAAACCTTTGTTCTGAGTGAAAGAAGGCAGCAGAGGAGCTGGAACTATTCCACTCTTAGAGAAGCCAAGATGCAGAACTTCTCGTCATATCAAAACCAACATAATTTTATCAGTGCACAATGTTCTAAAAGCAAACAGGAAGTTACAGGAATTAAATTAAAAATAAAAATCACCCTTACTGTCACTTATGCAGGAGAGTGCTGAAGTACAACAGCAAACACAACTTCTGGCCATCAAAGGCTTTTGTGCCCCAGTCAGAAGAGCTGAGTTCCCTCACATTAAAGACCATGGAATCAACAAAAGAGCACCATTTTGAAGAAGGAGAAAGTAACCTGAAGACACAGAGCTGCTGGTAAGGCCACATCCAGTGCCCGGACCTTTGAATCCCCATTTCAGCATCCTAACCATTTTGTGACAGTGTTCTTTGCTGGGCTGGAGTAGGGACCTTTATCAAAATACAGCAAAACAGTCCTCAAACAGGGAAGCTTCTCCTGTTTTGCAGGAGCTGAGAACAATCTTAATGATTATATCAGAAAGACCCCTTAAGGGTAGGCAGGGGCTTACCTTTAATAATGGGAACCCTGTTATGCCAGGGATGGTTTTAACAAAACCTTTGAGCCTGCACTTTGTCAGGTCCAACCAGAAACAATTCACATCAAGCTGGACTGGCACTCCCTCAACCACAAAACTGCTGGAGGACAGCAAGGGACTTGTGAGTTTTGCTCTTGTCCCTCAAAGCAAGGCTCACTCTCTCTCACCGTGCACAGTTAAGGCAATGGGAAAACAAGTCCAAGCACAGCAGGATTCCCCACTCTCCCCATAACACCATTCCTGCCCTTCCAGAAGCTGTGGACAGCACAGGACCGTGGTTTTATTCATACCACGAGCATCACCTTATGCATGCAGGCAACTCTAAACTGCATCCTGTGTTTCCACGGCAACGGGAGGGGCTGCATCAGCAATCCCCTGGGTTTAATTTGGGCCATCCTCACTCAATCCTTGCTCGGAACAGCAAACCAGTGATGTCACCAGTAACCATGGTGCCCACAGCTGAGCCTCCCCTGTGCCCTTTGTGCTCTAACATGCATCCTTCACGTGTGACAATTACTTTAATCCAATTAGTGCTGTTTAAAAAAACCCAAAAAAACCCATGAAGGGCCACGTCAATACTTATTTTGGGAAGGAAGGTTAGGTTGAGTCAACAAGATAACGATCAGAACACGAGGCTTTACAATAGCACTTTGAGCCTCATTGCTCCAAACACACAGGAATGACCTGAAACCCTGGGGAGAGGGGAAAGAAATCTGCTCCTCATCAATGGCTTCATTAATAAAGGCAAAAGAGCAGCTGTTTTAAACATCCCCCTTGCAGGTTTGATCAATGGCTGGGCAACGTGCAGTGCTTCATTCCAGCCCTGGCCCCAAACACTGATACCTCACTAGCAAAATAAAATTTCTGATAGTAACTATAATACCCCTCTATCTTCCCAATCCAGCACCGATCAGCTGCAGAGGAGGGTTCCCTGTTGGGTCCTTCCCAGCTCTGCAGGGAGAAGCCACCTGAACACTCCTGCCTGTGGCAGGGATTTTATGGGGGGAATCTTGCCTCAAGTTTACCAAGCAAGAATTGCAACTATCACACAGGCCTGTAACCACTCTCAATGGTACCTCCAAGGAGACATCCAGCACACCAGGAGATGTCACCCAAGAAGGGTCTTTGTGTCAGAGAGAGGCACGAGCAGAGCCCCAGAAGCAAAGCCAGGTGTGCAGGAGGCCCTAAGGAAGGGACCTCTCTCATGCAGGCATGTGCACATTACCTGCACTGCATCTGCAGCACCAGCAGCACCAGCACTCCTGGCTGCTTTTCTTGTAACGGAAAACACTTTTTTTCTAAAAAAAAAAAGCCCTAAAAGCTGAAGGCAGGCCAGGCTGTCAGCATCAGGCTCCCACAAGGCAGAGCAGGAACACGCACAGCATCACTTTGTACGAGCGTTGTAGGCACTGCATTATTTAGAATCAGGGCTGGATATTAATGAAGCTGCTTGTACAAAACCAGGATATTTTGGGGACAATCAATCGTGCAGGGTCATAAAAAATTTACAGCATTAAGAGAACCTTTCTCATGGCCACTCATTAATCACTTTGCCTTACAAGGATGCCCAATCATACTCCTTTAGAGTCAGGGCTGGATCTGCCAGAGGCACATGAATTAGGGATCACTTTATTATGGAGATACCTCAAACTTGTTTACCCCACATGCCCCATCTTTCAAAATGTCTACTACATTTCCAGCTCAGTATTTCATCTACTTTAAGTATTTCCTTACCTGCCTTTAAAATGATTTTTCACTGCATTAACTATTCTACAGACACTGTCTGTGAGAATTACTGTTCCTGGTTTAGAGGGAGGCAAAGCAAGTTGCCCGTTACTACATTGTGAGTCAGAGACAAAATTTCAGCTCAGGTTCCTCTGGATCAATTTTAATCCTCTGACTACAACCCTTATACTTTAGGAACCCAATGCAATTGTTCACTAACGATGGGCTGTGTGCTAAAATACCACAGGACTGGCTTAAAGAAATCCTCACAGGCTTCCTAATACTTAATGCATTACTTGCCTTTGGGTATTTGAAAAAGGGAGAACCTAATCTCAGTCAAGATTTCTGTCCTTCTTTTGTAAGAATAAAAAAATACACAAGGAAAAAGGGTTTTTGACAGCCAACAAGCTCAGCAGGATAGGCAGTGCTGTGTCCTGTATTAAAATCAGTGCAAATCTGAAGTTTAAAATTATGTTTGACTTGTAACATTGTCTCAGCTTCATTCACCTTTGTTAAGAGAAAGAGAGCACATGAACTGTCAAGGCAACATCAAGTTCACTACCCTAAAATCAATCTTTTTTGGAAGATGGTATGGAATCCCAGACAATGTAAGACAAAACAAGAAAAAAGTAGATGCAGAACAGGTGTTTGCTCCTTCTGTATGTTTTCCCAAAATGATAACCTGGGTGTCACTGCTACTTGTGCAAATGAGACCCCAAGTCTGGTACCACCAAACATAACTGTACCACCCTTGTCTTCAAAACTAAACATCTGCAAGTGCCTTACTCTCCTCCTCCAGAAGGATGCAAATCTTCATGATCACAAAGAAAAGGTTATGAAAACCAGAGGAAGAAGAGAGAATGCAGAAGCCACAGGTTTTAATGCTGCAGCACAGAAATCAGGGGCAAAGCTTCAAACTAGGCTTTGCTTTTAGACTTGTGAGCCTTCCAGGGTCTCTGGAACCGTCAGCAGCATCACCTGCTTTAAAACTGAAGCATAAATGTCTGTCTGTGCAGATGGCCAAGGCATCTGCATGCAGAACAAAAATAATCAGCCATCCAGTTCTTCAGTGTCCAGAGATGAAGGGTTAGTTTGCTTTCCCCCACTCAATCAATCCTTCACCATCTGCTGAGCCTGCTGGCAACTGCCAAGTGGAGCTGAGGGTTTAAGGGACACAAATTTTGCACCTGGGGATCACAACAGGGCCTCAAGAATTACCACCAGCACCAAGTAGAGTTGTAAGTCTGTTCTCAAAGGTGCTTCCTGAGAGTTACATGGAAATGAAGGGGAAAACAGGGCAGTGCAGGTGTCTGGAAACTGAGATGATGAACAAACCATGATCCTCCAGAAAGGAGAGAAGTGACTCAGGATACTCCATCAGCAGCCAGGACAGGAGAGCACAGCACACTGCAGATGCTTTGATTTTTCAGGGAAAGCAGTAAATGCAAAGCCCTGGAGGACTGTAGAGAGGCTCATGTTAAAACATGAGAGAAGCCCTCAGTTCCCAGGATCTTGCCTGAGTTCAGCAGGCAGTGTTGAGCAGATGGGTTATCTTCCATGCAGTGCCTCAAACAGCACCAGAGGCCTTTCCCAGTCCTGGACCCTCAAAGTGATGACAAAGTATTAATGCCATTAACTGGCAAGGATGACACTGCATCTTAAAATAAGTCTCATCCTCAAAAGCTAATCACTAGGTCCAGCAGAAGAATTATTTTTAAAGCCCACTATCTTTGGAGGAAGGTCACAAATACCCAGAGAAATCTGCGTGGACAAAATGAAGACCAGAGTTATTTACAACAGACAAGAAAGCTGCGCACACTGATATAAAAATAAGTTTTAATAACAAGAGGAATTCTTGTGTCTTATGAAAGGGTCAGAAGGGCAGCAGTCTCTCGGAATCTCATGGCATATGGAAGCACAGTAATGAACGTTATTAAGATGATAAAAGGACTGACCTTTGGCTAATAACATCCTGACAAACGCATTCGGGGCTCGTATTCCAAGCTTTTATGAAACTGAGACTTTACGTTAATGTGTGCATCGTTCCTCAGTGAGGAGGAGGAGGTGCACAGAAAGGAAGGCTCCCTGAACACACACGGAAAGGATGCCAGTGTTCCAGGAAAGGATTGCTGCTGAGATAAAAATATGCAGGACTCAGGAGGGGAAGAATTAAGAGACCCTTTAATAAGATCTCTCTAACGTGCAACACAGATCCCTTTGTGCCCAGCAGGATTCACCTGACAGAGACTGAAATAGCACACACGCCTCAGATGTGATGTGCAGAGTCTGAGAAGACATCCAGGACAGAGTTCTTAGCTCAAAACTTCTGCTGGAAGAAACAAATCCCTACAGATGGTTACAGTTGTTCCCTCCATAAGTGGTTTGTCCTTCATGGAACTCATTCCAGTGCTCAGCTCCAGTTCCTCTCTGCTTACTTTAGGACAGGAGCCTGCAGCTTCCCCAGATCAAACCACAGCTCTCCCAGTCCCATGGACAACTCTCCAGGCTGAGTTCATTGAGAAATCTCTCACCCTTGGAAGCAGGACTGGCTTTTAAATGTGCACACAGATTTCAGGGAAAAGTTACATGAACAGAAGTACAGAGTGATTTCACTGTTTTCAAATATTTTACCTGTTTTATGCACCAGAATAAAACCAGGTCACAGCAGGAAGGAAGATCACTGGTTCTTAGATATAAAAATGAGAATGTTTTGATTTGGATGTCAAAAGAGACAAAACCTCAGCAATGATGCAAACAGGCCTTGTGCCTATGGAAAAGCTAAACCCAACTGCTCTGGAGCAAGGGCTCCCAACCTGGAGAGGCTGACAACGCTGCGTGAGAGGTTTCCCATGGAAGGATATTGAAAGTCTGAAATTTAATAGAGAAAAACAATTCAGTTCAGATCTGCTAGGCTTCAAGCAAGTCGAGGGTACATTAAGTCCTTGCTGTAATGTAAAATTAACTTATTTAGGGAAGAATTTAAGTGCCACTTAAAGTACTGAAACCACTGACTGTAGATAGTATTTCAGAAGCCAGCAGAAAGCAACTTAGGAGACTTTTTGCTCTCTCACCTCAAATTAAAGAAAAAAAAATTAAAAAGCAAAGCAGCAGGCCACTCATCTCAGTTTTCACAGCTTTATACTCCAGCCTGGAGAACTTGTAGTTATAAGAGGAATTACAGAGCAACACGGGCATGCACACAATGATTTATTGCACATCTCGTCTGCCCAGTGGCGCAGAGAACCAAGAGAGATGTGGATTATATACTGCACAATTTTAATTCTCCCATCCAGTAAACACAGCAAATATGAGTACAGCCTGTTCCCATTTAATGGAAGGATCCTGTGCTACTTGGGCATGATGCTGCTTGGATCAAATCTGGTGGAAATTTTTGTTAAGACTTCTATGAATAAGAAGGGCTTGTTCTCTCATGAAAACAGATGATTGATCCTTCCACTGCAAAGCAGAAATCTACATGAAAATGCCTTTGAAAAGTGATGACAGTACTACAGCTTGAGTGTGAACATCCCTGCCCACATGGCTTTGAGGCACCACTTCCACCACAAGGGCTCAGGGGAGACTGGCCTTTTGCAGAACTTCCATTTGGACAATGCTGAAATCTAGGAAAATGTATACCTAGGCAAAAAAAGAAAAGAAAAGGGAAAAAAAAAAAAAGGCAGCTTTGTACCAACTGGTTTGGAATTTAACAGGAATTTTCACTCATGAGCTTGAAGGTAACCGAGTGATCAACTTTGAGTACGTGCTTGAGGCTCCCTAAAACCCTTGAGGAACAATCATGACATCTCTTTTCCACTGCTGGAGAAGTGCCTCTCACTGGACCTGGCTGCCTGGTGCCTCCAGCAATAACACCACCATTCTGTACATGACAAATGTCTTAGAAATTAACCTTTTGCTTTTAAGAATTGCTCCTCTTCTCAGGAACTACTTCAAAACATTCTGTTCTACATTTCAGCCACAGATTTCTCAGAAATGCCTCTTCACTGCTGCTTTGCACAGATATCTCAGCTTGTTCCCATAAGAGGGCTCAACACACAGAACTTACTTCTCCTGTGGCCTCTTCAGGCGTTTCAGAGGAAAAATAAAAGGAGAGACATGAAGCACTTTCTCATTCTCAGAAAAGGACAAAGTCACGCTCCCCACCGCTCCTTCCCCAGTGCCTGTCTCAAAGATAAAACCTCCACTTTTAAATCAAATTGAAGAAAAAAGAACATTTGATATCCTGGTCGAGGAAAAGCTCACACTTAAGCCAGCAGGAATCTTTCCACCCATTTCAGAAACAATTGGAGCAAATCGCTACCAAACTATGAACTCTACCTTAAGTGGTATTTCTTGTTCTGTTACTGCTTTTTGTTTTTTCAAGCTTGAGCTGAAACCAGTGTTCCCAAGGAAAAGCACAGCTAACTTTTCCTCTTGTACTACTTGTACAAGTAACACAGTAAAGTCCCTTGCTTGTCATGCACTCCTCCAGCCTCCCCAGAGCTTGGGCTCCATGCAGCATTTCCAGCTTAGCCCCCTGCTCCAGGAGAGTGGAGGGAGATCACAAACCTGACTTGACACCTGACCTTACAGGAAACCTTACTCTGCAGCCTGTCAGTGCAGCAGAAAATTAAAGCAGGGCTGGATGGCAATTTGGAGGTGTAGTTTCTCGAGCTGGTGAACTTCCCCTTGCATGAAACCCTAATGGCTTCTCACGTCTTTTTGATGTTAAGATATGGCCAAAATCCCTGTCAGGTAACAAAGCAGAACTCAGTGTTCTGCATTAAGAAAATAAAAATCGGCAATTTAACTTCTGAGATCGAAAAGCAAATCCACCTCCCTGACCAAGTCCTCCAGAACTCCCAGGAGGCCCCAGAGATGCTCCCCAATTAAGGATTCATCCTCTGTTTAATCAGGTGGGCTCCTCCTTCCTCATCAGATCACTCTCCCCTACGCTCTGCTGCTCACTGACAAGTTCTGCACAGATAATACTCTGCTGCCATCCACCAGCTCTTCATGCAAAGCAGCTGAGAGGAATTAGGAAGACAAAGTTGTTAACAAAATAATTACACCAATATTCAAAGCAGCTACAGCATCAGTAAAAGGCACAGAAAAATGAAGCTACCTAAGAAAAGTGTTTACCCGTTTATGCCAAGATTTAGGTTAAACACATAAAGACGACACATTAGTGTCAGAAAAAGGAATTTGACCATTATTACTGGAAAATACACATCATACCATCTATTAACAGTCAAATCCAAGTGCATGAATCCTTAAGGAACACAGCTGGGTGGTCAGGAGAGAAATGGGGGAGTTGTGCTTTTGCTTTGGGGGGTTTGCTTTTTCCCCTTATTTTAGGTTTTAAGCCAAAGCAGATTTTTCTAGCATGGCTTTATCCCACTTCAGAAAGCAGAGTTCTCCTGCAAACTCAGTATCAGATGTGTGTTTTACTGGATGAGCAAAATTACATTTTATTTAAAGTGTGGGACAATGAAACAACACTTCAGATTCATTTCCTTTTATAACTGCTCCTGGTTGGATTTCAAACACTGGGAGAATATGGGCACAGAGGATTTCAGTTACAAAAACCCAACATTTTAATTAACTGCTTTACTGCAGACAGGGAATTCCACAAAAATTCCCATCAGTATTCAGAAGCCCTTTAAAAATAATCTACTTTTTATGCCTAAACTGATTAGTATCTGTTACACTGTGGTATATAAGCACAGGCACATCTAATTTTTTCCCTCCCTTAATTTCAAGTTACGCCTTTGGTTTACTCTACCAAATTTATATTAAACTGTTGCTTCCCAAGAAAAAAAAACATAATTTGGTTTGCAACTGGAATTGGCATAACCACAGCCCAGCTGGGAAGCAGTGGCTGCATATGCCCTGCAGCTCGACCCCTTCCCTAGGTACCCCCACACTTGAGCTGAGTGTTTCCCAACAGGAACAGGTTGTTGTTTCCCCAGGCAGGTCAAACAGAGGTTCTCCAATTTAAGCAGAAGAGGAAGCAAATCAGAAATTGACGTTTGTGTTACTTTCCCCACTGCTCCTTTCTCAGCAAACAGCAAACCCAAGTTTTTAACATCCAGTCCTGCAGCAATCCTCCCCCACCCCACACAGAGCCCCCAGAGCCCTGCAGGGCCCAGGATGTTCCTGACCTGGATCATGTAGAGCTGGGCGATGCGATATTCTTCCACGCTCATCGGAAGAGGAATACGATATTCCTTTATGAGCATTTTGGATACAAAAATCTCTCTGTCCGCTCAGAAACACAGTCTGAAAGCTTTTAGTAAAGGCTCCTTAAATAATGGCAAGGAAATGCATCGAGGATCCCTGAAACAGAGAGGAAGGAGGGGGAGGAAAGAGAGAAGTGGTTATTTTCCATTCTTATGGCACAACATCCTATTTAGAAAAAAAACCAACACCAGGCAAACATTAATTTTTGTAATAGCTATAAGCTTAATAGCAGAGAGAAGAATCCCTGGAGTGCTACCAGACCTTTGGTATCAAATTGAACAGAATCTTTCAGAAGAATTTTGATTTGCTTCAGGGGATACCATCAAAGCTATTACCCTCCTGACCTTTGCCGCCAGATCAATCAGACTTTCATATGCAACAGCATCTCCACGGAAGAGATGTGACAAAAGCTCCAAATGAACAGGCAGATCTGCTGCTGCCCACAGTAAAGTCTCTCTCCAGTGTCAGCAACACACCAGAGATGCATCCTCTCAAAAGCATCAGGTTTTATCCTCTCAAATTCATCTCGCACCAAGAAAAGGCAATAATTAGACTTCCTCAGCCATCAGTAACAACATGATGAAGAAAGCCCTTTGTATTCTAAGAATAAAGACAGCAGAAATGTACTTTTCTTCCCTGCTTTATTCTGATTTACAGTCTTAGTAGGACCCCTTCTCTTGCACCTCCAAAACAGTCCTCTGGCAAGATCCTCCTGTCACTTCTGTCAATGTCAGGCTCATTTTTACACTCCCACAGCATGAGAATACAGTCAAAGATCAAACTGCAATAGAGAAAAATCCCATTGCACCCCACCTGAAGGCACTGTAACAGAATTACTGGTTAGGAATTCAGGGAATACTTCAGCATTTACTACACCACAGGTCAGAGCAGGTACTCTTCAAATACCTTTAATAGCTCCTATGGACTGTGGATAAAGACAATAACTTTATGTAAGGAAGGAGGAAATAAAAGCATGACTGGTGAGGAAAAGAGGACACAAGAAGCAAAGTCTGTTATCAGCCCAAGTCAACCTTGGCATTATCTGGTGACGGCTCTCACAGCACACAAACCATTCACTTGGTTCCTTCTTGTCACCAAAATCCACCATTTCTGCTGTGCCTGCTTATGGAACATCTTCAGAGAGAGCTGCTGGAGCCAAAGCAGCCCCAAGCCCTGTGACTGGTGAAAACAACCAACAGAATAAACCCAACCAATTTATCTTGTGGATTAAACCATGATGTGGGAACCAGGAAACCGCCCCACTATCAACAGCCCTCAGTGCCAGTCGGTGTTTGCACAGCACTTCACCAACCTTTTATGAGGTTCAGAGAGGTTCAAACACATGCCCATGGTCACAGGGCAACCAGGGACAACATTCAGTGTTTACAACCCAGGTTCACTGCAACATCTCTGCCAGAGCCACCTCAGTGGCAAGCACACACGGGAACACTGACCAGGGGACACTGCCCAGCCCCATGCCATGGTGCCCCCAGCTCGTCTCCCTGTGATTGCCACATTTTTAATCTGGCACTAAAGCAAACCCACCCCGGCCCGACTCTTCTGGAATAGTGATCCGTCTGGTGCTGCATCATCTAAACAATTTATTTCCAAATTCAATTCTCTGCCGCATTTTATTGCTGTCAGAGCAATCTGTGCTCGTGGAGGGGAGGATAAAAAAGTCTCTGCTATGGCAAAGCCTGTAGAGAATAATTCTGGGAAGATTCTGCTTCCCTGCACAGCTCTGCACAGAAGTGTGTGCATACACACACACGTGCAGGATTTCCTCCATCAAACTAATCCTCCAGAACAGGTGGAGGTAATCTCATTAAGTGGTTTTTAATTAGTGTCATGGCAAGGAACAACAGTTACCACCACAGGATGGATCTCAAGCACCAGATCTGCAATGGTGCAACTCCAGGATCCCAAGTCTTGGAGCTAAAGGCAGTGGGATACTCAGCTACACGTCTTGAGCAGTTTGTTGAGCTTTAGAAATCTTTGAAAATTAAATTTTAAAGCTTCTCCCCTTGTTCCCCAAATGCTCTGAAAGTGATTCTGTTCCATCATAAGGACGTCAGTCACATCTGCCCTTGCTGCTTGCTAAAAACAGGGTATTTCTATCGATTGGAAGAGATGAGCAATACAAAAAATAGAACCTAAAAAGCAGTAAAATGGCAAGAAACCAGCACCAACATGGAAAAAATGTGTTTATAATAAAGTGTCAGTCAGGTGATAATTCAGATGGCTGAGACAAGAGGGTTTATTTTATTACAGACTAAAAATCCCAACATTTTGGCCCCAAGCAGGCAGAGCAGCAGCCTTGGCATGCAGAGCTTGTCTGGTCACAGCACTGGCTCCTGCTTCCTGCTCAGCTTTTACAGGAGCTGAGGGTTCAGTGTGAAGTTCCCCTTCAGGTTTCTCCTTCCCTGTGGTCAATGATTAAAAAGCAGTGTTTGGGCTCAGCCCACAGGTCTGCAGGCAGCAGCAGACCCTGATTATGCGCCCATTGGAAAACTCCTGCAGCAGTGACCCACCCCCAGCCCCTGAAAGCTGGGTAAACAACCCTGGAAACACACTGGGCAACACCAAGGAGCAAATCCCAACATCAAATCAAGGGAAAGGCACCTGGGATCAGCAACCTGACACTGAAGGAGGCACAAAGAGAACAAACCTGACTTGTTTGCCTGGTTTTCAGCCAAAAAAAGTACATTACCAAGGTAAGTTTGCAGTTTGGGTTGTCTTTGAGTTGAAAATAACCTGTTCTAACCATTCCAAGAGCAGTGGAGCCCAGTTAGCAAACCATGAAATACAAACATGGGATTTCACCAAATTCAGATCTGGGGGAACACCATTCCAGGTGGGCAGAGGTGACAAAATGGCCCTTTCAGGCAACTGACTGAGAGCAGTAGCTTCCTTCCAAAATCTTGGGATTTTATCGAGAATCAAAGCTCACCAAGACCACTCATTGTATTGTCCAAACAAAACACAGAAGTTTGTCTGCAGAAATGATGGCAGAGAGAAAAAAGCACTTCTGGAAGCAGGGGAGCCACCACACAGCTCTGGAAAACGGGTGTCAAACCCCAGCTATGTCCATGGCACTTGTCTGCACCCAGCCCACTGCTGCAGCCAGAGGTGTTTGAGATGCTCCACATGCTGCGATTAGCAAACAGCCAGGGTTTCACCACTGGATTTTGACTACAACAAGCTGGACTTTCCATGGATTTGCCAAACCCCTGTGGCTGCACAAGTGGAAGATCCAGAGGCTGTTTGCAAACCTCAGCCTGCAGCCGGCTTCCCAGCAAGAGGAAAACAGCGGTGACGCAGGACATTTCCAGACTCGCTGCTATTGCTGCTATAGCCAAGTGGCACATTTGTACAGCCCGTTATTCAATTTATACCCAGAGCTGTAGTAACTGTGAGAGCCAGGCGCATAATTTTATACCTCAATTATTTTAAAATCAGGTTCTCAAAGCATCATAATTATGCTGCAGAGTCAATATCCTGCTGCGATGAGTCAGGTCCACCTCTGAGCCATTGCTCCAGGCTGTCTGAAGGCTCACGCACAGCCTGCTGCATTTACTTCCAATTTTAACAGTCTCCCTCACAACAACAAACTCCCTAAAAGAAGTGCCGGTGCTTTAAAATCAGGGGAGAGTTATCTGGATTTGGAGAAGCTGAGCAGACCAAGAGACCCAGCAGAATCTCTCCATTTAACCCATGAACTGGGGGCTCACTTTGGGAGCGGCCAGGCAGCCTCCCTGGTACTAAAGGAGGAGCACAGGACTGATAACAACTGACAGCTTGTAATTAAGGAGTAAGAACCAGCGTGGGATGGGTGGTTAAACTGTGCTACTGCAGTGCCGGAGGCCAAATCCCAGCCAGGCTTCCCAGGCTTGCCCTGAGGGGATGGAAACAGTGTTACACCAGAAATTCCGGCTCCTCGAAGGGTTCAGGGTAGGAAAACCACTCACACTGTGGGTTCAGACTACAAAAGGGTTGTTCTGACTCTTCCCAGCTGTCACTTCAATGACTAATTTTTGACCAGCTCACGTTTTCCGTGCTCAGGCTGCTGAGCAGAGGCTTTTCAGGGCTGCAGTGAGCAACACCCCAGCAGCAGAAACCCACCTCACACCATGGCTGCTGCATCCCTTTTTCCACAGAGAAGAAAAGGCCCCAGACACAGAGAGCAACTATAATGAGCTTTTTCCAGCCTCACACAGGAGGTTCATTTTATGTCATTATAAAGTTAAAAGGAAAAGCCATCATGGAGGGTCACACAGCAGCTGATAGCAGAGGCAGGTCCCAGTCCCCAGGTCATGATCACCCACTGCCTGTTCAGAGCTGTGCTGTCTGTAGAAGCTGAGAAAAATCTCCTCTATGAATGAGCACACCTGTAAGCTAAGGATTGATATCCCTGACTCAGCTATTGAAGCATTTTCCTTCAATATTTTCACATCAACAACAAATTAAAGATAATTAACAGCAAAAACTGTAAGAAAACCAAGCCAAACCTGTAACGGCAAAAAGGATGAGCAAAAGCATTACCTGGAGACCTCACCTACCTCCCTAAAGACCTTCCCTAGGTTTTCTATATTCCCCCAGAAGATGCTTCCTTGAAGAAAGTGCTATCAAAGAGATGTTAGCACTGATCCCAAGTGAATCAAACACTTGGACTTTGGGAAGCCACACCAGGCTTAGCAGCCCGGCCTCCTGCAGAGTTCCCTGGAGGACACAGTGCTCTCCCACGACTGGAAGCTCTGCATACTTACTGTGCTTGGATTTATTTATGCCTTTAGAAGCAGCAGCATAAATGAGAAATAGATTCCCAGGGCCTAAGTCAGCAATTTTCAAAGGCAGCCTCGGCGCTCACACCTTGATTAATGCAGCAATTTCCCTCCTGGCCCAGAGCAGCCTTGCTCAGCTTTATCTGCCCAGAGTGGCACTGCTGCAAAGACCATTCCCTGTCACTCTGACCCTTGTCCACAGGTTATCCCTGTCTCTCAGGAGCTTTCCATGAGTATCTAAAGAGCCTGATTGTCAAACCTGGCTCAGCCCTTGCTCTCCAGCCTTTCCTGCCCGACCCTCTCCAGGAGCTGTGGCGCACACAGCCCCAAATCCATCACAGGGAGCAGCACAGCCTCACAATTGTCCTGCCCACATCCCACTGCCAGCTCCGTGGGAAGGACCACAGGACAGAGAGGAACTTCTTGGTTTGTGAGTGCTCAGCACACACTAGGCTGGAGCATAAGTGTCACTGTGAATCTCTCATGACTGACCACCACTCTGTAAAGGTCGGGGGAAAACACAATTTATGAGACTTTTCCAAGGAGATGAATAATGAGTGCTTGTATTTTACCATTCCCTTCTCTCCCCTCCTTGCCCAGCCCCACCAAAGTGATCTCTCCAGTGGGACTGTTTCAAGTCATGTCTATACTGAAAGGTTAAAAAGCCTCAACATTTGTCATCAGTAGCTTTGTGGCCACAAAACACTCCTCACTGCTCTCAAAATTGTCTCTCACACACACGTGCACATGCACTAAACTGAAGAGACAGAACGAGCTTTTTTAAATCAGCAGTTTTCAGAGTGGGTCATACCTGCTCACTGACAGCTAAGCAGATTTAAAAACTCATCAGGCCTGGGAAGAAAAAAAAAAAAAAATAGATCAAAAGTTAAAGCTCCTTAAAAGTGCACAGTTCACACGCTGTCAGCTCCAAGGCCACTGTGTCAGTGCGTGACTCTTGGCAGGGTCGTTCATCTTAATCGCCCATCTCATCTGTCACATCCTCAGAGAGAAATGACCATGCAGATGTTTGCACATCCCAATTTCATGACTGAGCTTAGATCCCATCTGACAGTGAATCAGCAGCTAAGGAACAAGTGCCCACATTGCACAACTGCAGCAGTGCTTCCAGCAGAGCTCCCCGTGCCTGCCCCTGGGGCTGGCCACTGCCTGCAACACAGCCAGGGGACAGGGAAGGGGGAAGGAGGACAAGGAAAACACAAGCTTCGTTGGAAAATAGCTTTTCCCAGGTGTAGGGCAAGCTCCAGAGCTCTCGAAGGCAGCAGCACAGCAAGGGGCTGAGGACAGACACTGCTGGGTAAGACAGGGCGACCAAGTCGCATTTACAGTACTTGATCTTTTTTCCATTATTAGATACAATTTGACGTCACTTATAGAATTTAAGAGCTCATTGTAAAGCAGACGTTTATTACAACTGAAGGATGGAAGCAGTCCAAATGCAATATAGCGACACTGGAGCTATTAAATCTTGTTATAGTTCACTGGGCAGCCAAATACTGGCTCAAAGCAACGTGAGGAGAAGGGGAGGGGGGAAAGTAACACCACAGCAAAGCGTGCACAACACCCACCACCTTTTCTGCTTCAGCATTCTCGGATGTTGTGCTGGTTTTTTGTACTTTCCATTCCTATTACTCCTTTAACACCTGGAAGAGGAAAAACTGACTGTCTTCCTTCTGCTTTTTAAGTGATGCTGTGGTGCAAAGCCAGCCTGCCCTCCCCATGCCCACACCGACTCCAGGGGGATCAGGTGAAGTCCATCAGCTGAACTTTGGTTGGAAAATTAACATTTCAAGCCCGGCCGTGCCTGGAGGTTATGCAATAACGAACGAATAAAGAAGCCATTAAAAGAACTCATAAGCACACTGGAGCCACAGATGAATTCAGAGGGAAAGACAAACCAGCCTCTAATCCTTTTGCTGATACTGGGGATAAAGATGAATATAAAAAAGAATGCTGACATTAAAGGTTAAACGTTTCCAAGTCATCTACATGAGGAGAGCAGCCACAAACCCCTGTGGCCAGGCTGCAGAGCCTGTTGAGCTAAAGGAACTGGGCAGACCCTACTTTTGATGGGGTTGCTCTTGGTCCAAGACTCAGCATTATCCACTGAAAACAGGCCAACATTGCACACACAAATATATAAATATAGATGTGTAATATGTATTTTATATATAGACACACATATATATAGACATACATATATATACACACACAAGGAAACAAAAATAAAAGCAGCACTGACAGTGTGGCAAGTACAGCGTGTTGGCTGAAAACAGACTGAAAATTGCTGGCAGCTCATTAAACTACTGTAAAGAAAAATCTATGGAATGCCACAGGCAAACAGCATGGACAGGATTTTTCTTTGGTCGGTGGCACATCCATTAGTCTGAAGGGCCACTGGCACACAGAAACCTGCATACTGTGGGCAGCAGTGGCTGGGAGATGGGAGGCAGGCCAAGTTTAAAAACAAAATAAACATATCTAATTTCCCAGGTAGCCTCCCTGGGAGGTTATTGCATTTACACTTTACAGCTGCGGGTGCTACAATCCCTCTTCCTGACAGAACTCTGGAGAGGGAGCACAAGGGAGCCTGGTGCAGCTCCCACCAGCAGGTCAAGGCTTCACTTGTATTAATCAGTAAAATCCCAACCACAAATCCATCCAGGCTCTTAATGTCCATGTCCACACCATCCCTGTTCTCTTTCTCTCCATCAGTAGCTGCACTGGAAATCAGTTTTCTATTAAAACATCAAGAGCAGAAAGTCATGAAAACTCACACTCTTTTCATCTTATCAGTCACTAAGCATGAAAATAAGAAATTGAGAGCAGGGAGGGTGAAGTCCAGAGCTCTGTGTATTTCCTGTGACTTGCTCCTACCCCTCTGCACAAGGCACTTGACAGCCACTCAGTCCCAAACCCATTACAGCCATATCCCACCTCCCCTGGAATGGCAACCACAGCACTCATTCCCCATTTTATAGCTTCTTATTCATGGGTCTTTACACTCATCTTTCCAACCTACAGCCCATTTCAGGCTATTTCTCAATGTTAATTTGAATTTTTATCTCCGAACACTTGCAGATCCACTAAACCTGCTTTTGAGACACAAAAACGCAATTTTGGGATTTGAGTCAACATCGGACAGACCCTGGATTGCTTCCTCAGTAATTCCCTATTCAAACTGAAAAGGGTCATCAACAGCTACTCCACTTTTTCAGTAGTTACAGTCCTGACGGAAATAACATTTTATTCCCTCGCTTATGCAAATATCACGTGGAACAGGAAATGAGCATTCAAAGCTGGTTTAAAAAGACTGTTTCATGGAGGAAAACACTGTCCCATTGCACAGGCAGTGTTAGAGCACCGCAATACTTCACACTGGTTTCATTAGGCTGAGACTTGCCTTGCCTAAAGGCAAAATGGGGATAAAGAAAATAAGTCCCACTCCATCAGAAGAAACTTGTAATGACACCTAAAATTCTTACACGGGGAGCAAGACAGACACAGCAGTGAAGGCTGATGAATAATGGTGCAATTGAGGTGGAGAGTACAGGGCCATTTTGCACAAGAGCAGTAAATGTTTAATATCACTGTTGCGTCCTTCATCCATAACACCAACAGATTAACAAGGTTTCTGTGGCTGGGTAATTTCTTTGGAGTTTTGATCTTGGAAATAATTACACTAAATATTTCATAAGCGCCTTTGAAAGTTTTGTGGTTTTTTTTTAATAAAGAAAAAGAATCTCTCGCTGCTCTCAGACTGCAGAAGGGTAATGAAAGTGCACAGCTAATCAATAACCACTTTCAGTTCATTATTCAGCACATTTTGGGCTGGTGTTATTTCTTCCCTTCTACCATTCCACATCCCACATACAGAGTGATGGTGCATTTTTAAACCATCACATCCTTACTGCTTTTGCAAATTCATCCTTAATGCTAACCACAACATGGAACACACAGCCTCTAAATACCACCCACACCATTTAGGGGGTTCCAGGGTGTTTCCAGCTGAGGAGACCAATGTGCCAGACCAGTTCTGTTTCTTCTTTAGTCTAGGTAACAAATTGCTGGCTCATTTCTGTCCCTTACCCCTTTTTTGAGAAGTCTAAAGAAGGACAAATCTTCTGGTTGAGGTCACTTGGACAGTCCCAGCTCGAGGGCTGTGGGACAGGCAGCTCCAGGTTCCTCTCTGGGGAGCTGCTGATGGGACCAGAGCCTTGGCTTTGCCCCAGATCCAGCTGCTGCCCTGGGGCCACAGCTGCACCTCCACAGCCCCCAGCACCTCTGCATGTGCTTCCAATGGCCAGTTCAGGCAAGGACAGACCCCAGGGATACTGCCACGTGTTATCCACATCCCAAATTCTCACCTGCTCTGGGAAAACACAACATACTCCATCCCCACTCTGCCCACTCCATAAAAAATACAACCCAAAAGATGCACTATGGTCACTTAAAATATTGATGAAACTGGAAACTGAATCCAGGACTTAAAATAATAATAATAAATGATGAATTCACCCAAACCAAGGGCAGGAGTGGTACCTAAGGAGACAAATGCAGGTAGAGGCAAGAAAAGAGGAAACGGCATTCTCTGAGTCCCCCACCCAGAGCAGAGCCACAGGAGCAGGAGTGCCTGGCTGGGACCGTGCTCCTTGCAGCAGTTCCCAGGGCTTGAGGGATGCATTAAAGCTCTGCCCTGGCCTCAGGGACAACTATCATTATCCCTCATTTGAAGGGAAATTGAGACATAGGGAGAAAAATTATCAGGTTCAATATTCAAGAGAGAATCAGTGACAGAGCAGATTCAGGATTGGATCCAAATTTTTCCACAAAATAATTTTTATGAACAGAGGAGGGAGTGGGGTAGGCTCAAGCAAATTCAATTTCCCTGATAATTGACACAATTCTGCAAGAAAATAATGTGAAGAAATTTTTTTCCTCTTACCAACTGCCTTTCAAGCTATCAGTAATTTCTGCGGAAAATAAAAAGCTTCTTGAAAATATTAAATTTCCACAGGAGCCCAGAGGTTCTCAGCACACATCTCACCCCATCTCCTGTTGCTCCCAGACAAGCCCTTCTCCTGCTGGAAAGTCCATGGGAGCTTCAAGAACTTTTCTGTTTGGTTGAAATCTTGGTAGATGCAGGTTTGGTCGATGCAGTCTGAAGACTGGCAGAGCTGCCCAGCCTGTGGCACTCAGACCACAACCAAACACTCACCCTCCCTCTTCCAGAAGGGCTATGGACCTTGTGGTTCTTCAAATTACAAGAAAAGAAACTACTCCAGATCAAAAGATGCTCAAACCCTCACTTACAGCACTACCCCCAAAACCCCACGCAAATAATCCTTGCTGGGGAAAATATTCTCAGATGTAATTAAGTTGTGCTCTGAACCCAATTTTTGCATTAATATCTTGGGCATCACAAACCACACTCACTTTTCAGTTGTCAAATCCACAAGACAAAACTTTGAAGCAAATCCTTTGGCCTTTAATTCTGACCCATTTTGCTGAACCCCTCCCACAGCCTCTCCCATTGCCACTGGTTTCAGAAAGCCAAGATCTGGCTTTACTCAGAATTCTCTCCAGGAAACAATTCTTTTCTACAGAAAAGTCCTGGATGTATCCAAGCATTTAAGAGCCATAGAGCACATATTGTGGTTTCAGCCTGACAAGAGAAGCAGAGAGCTTTCCCAAGGGCGGAATTCTCATGTTCCTTGAGGACTCCTGTGGAGTTTTTTGTGGTTTTAGTCCTCTAAATGGCATTTCAACCGCCTCCTCCAACTACAAATTCAGCTTCACAAGTCCATCAGGGTGTCCTGCAAAAAGGTGTCATACTGCAAATGTGAGTCAAACGAAAGCAATTTAATGTAAATTAAAACGAAAGCAACACAATCTGTTTCCTGACCTCCAAGACCCATTCAAATAAACTTATCCTCTGTTCCCCAACAAACATCCGAATTGTTTCAGGGGTGGAAGTGTCTCTTATAAGAGATCACTGCAAAAGTAAGTTCACTAAGGGTTCAGGCACAAAATTTTTGTTTTCATGGGATGTACCATAGGATGGAAACTTTGTTCCAGCGTGACAGCAGTTGAGGAAGCAAAGCACAGAACAGGAAGTGTCCAACCCCCTCGGTTCAGATTTCAGGGATGGCTCTGACTGAGAAGTGGAGGTCCCTGTCCCAGCTTTCCAGCTCCTCCCATGGCCTGGCCAGTTGTTGCACACCTTGGGAATTTCTCCATCCTGGCTGACCCAGCTCTTGGATTGTAGGAGCTCTGCACAGCCCCACGTGCTCTTTGCTAAAGGGCATTACAGCTGTATTTATATCTGACATAAATCTGCTTTGTAAACAGTGACCTGATTCAGGAGCTGGGCTTTCTTAGACAGCCACGTCCAGAGCACACGTGTCTGCTGGCCCTGAGGGACACCCTCTCAAGAACCCCAGAACTGGCAGGTGGAAAATCACAACCACCCAAGGCTGGAGGGTTTGGCATATTCACAAAGTGTAACAGAGAAGCCAAAGGACTTCAACATTCCATCTTGATCACAACATGGCAGGAAGAAAAGGACAATTAGTCCGGGCAAAAAAAGCTACCTGCAGTCTACAACTAATGCAATATCTGAGGGACATTAAAGTTTGGATAGTCTAGTCCAAAGTTCACTGCAAATGCTGGCTCACAGTCAAAACAATCAGGAGTTGAACTGAAAATAATATCAAAGTTCTCACTCCAGGCACCAGACCCTGTTTTCTCATCTCGTTTCTATTCTTCTGTTTGCTGCCAATTCAAAGAGCTGTGACCAAAGAAATTAGCCCATTAGTCTTGTTCTTAGAAGTGTTAAGCTCTTGTATATGAAGTTAGTGTTATCCACTGAGTCCATAAATTACAGCTAAAGAACATAAGGAAGCAGTCATGACATAACCCAGATTTAATCTGAACCAGGCCACCACAGTCAAATAAGTGTTTTTCAAAATGTTAATTAATTTTTAAAAGAATGGATTAAAGGGGTTTCTAATTAAAAGAATACTTTAAGGAGACAAGCTAGAGAGGATTGTCCACTTTATTAATACAGCAATTTAACAGCTATTCAACATGTAATAACTCCTCATTAAAAGTCAACCCTCCCCCTTCTCCAGCAGATTCGCCACCCATTTGTCAGACACAATATAGCTTCATTTCTGCTCTTCCACAGATTTGCTTTCATTTTGCTTCTGTCAATAAGTGAAAATCCTGGATGACGGCAAAGTCCAGAAATCAATAACACAAAGAGTGTTTCACGGGTCTTTCACGGGTTCCAGAGGGTGTTTGGAAGCTGCAATCCCAGCAATGCCAGCAGGGACAGCACACACAGTCAACTCCTGCAAGAGCCAGGCAGGAAACCTTGGGATCAACCTAAACAACGCTGCCCAAATGCACGACAGAGGCTCATCCATGAGCTGTACCCTGTCTGGAAGAGCTCACAAATGAATCTTTTCCTGCCACCTTTTCCCCACCAGCACCCCATAGCCCGCATGGAACTGGAATGTGTCACTGAAAAGAGGATATACAGCAATTTTACCAGAAGGTTCCCACTGCAACCTTGAGTTTTTGGGTCAAGCATTGTGATCACGGGTAAAACTCAAGCAGACACCTCGTTCTGGGTGGGTGTTCAACCTGTGCTGAGGCTCCACAGCCCTGCCCAGGAGCAGGTGGGAGCTCAGACAAGGACAGCAGGGACAAGTCCTGGGGCTGGGCACCAGCAAGGTGCAGTTCTCAACACCTGAGAAACGTGCACCCAGCTGTTCTGGAGACACAAACAGGAGACACAGTAAAGCCCCTGTAAAGGCAGCCCTACAACTCAATAAATTAATGAGAAGAGCCCTATGATTCCACTGGGAAAGTCTGAGCTCTGAGTGGAGAAGCTCCACACAAGAGCAGCACAGCAGCAGCCCCGTGCTCTGTGTCGGCCTCGCTGCTGCAGCCACAGATGGATTCTGCACGGATTTCACTGCAGGATCAGAGCTCTAGGAAGCTCTTATTAAAATATAACAGAAGCTGGAAGAGGTTACAACTAAGGCCAATACTACCCAAAAGCTAAAGCAAACAAAAACATTCGAGTCTAAGATTTATCTTCAAAGACCACTCAAGCTACTTCCAAAACCATAAACAGCCACATGCCCAGGCTTCAATAAAAAGGGACACCTTTCCTCCAGCTCCTGCAATTTTCAGGAATGAATCCAGACATCAGAAGAACAGGAAGTTCAGGATATATACATCATTAGTTTCCAAGAGAGTATCTATCATGTCACATGAGACCAGCATTTTTAGCCAACTTGGGAGAAAATAGACAAGCTGCAAAGCTGCCCTAAAAATACCAGTCACAATAATTACAAGGAAGAAAAGCAAAGCATAAGCAATGGCAGCACTAACAATCCATACTTTTAGTGACAACCTAAAAGCTAACAATTTTTTTAATTACACAGACCACTGCCAGAAGATTATCTCAGCCTCTCAGGTGTGCAATTCATGTTTCCGTTTAAAAAAGAAGAAAAGGCATCAATAATTATATAAATCCAAGACCTTATCCTCTCTCTTCTCCCACTAAAACACAAGATTTTGCCAAGAACCAACTGCTCCTCCTTCCTCAGGGCAGCACTATTCAGCTTCAGCATTTAAAATAAAATTGATAAAGAGCAAAACAATCCAAGAGGGAGTAAAAGCTTAACAACTTATTAAGAGTTAATAGAGGTGAAGAGAGAGGTTAATAGGCTAGAGGTGGAGAGAAAAGAGCCTGCCTGACAGGAGCCACCCGTGGGTGAGATGCCTCCCAGGCCACGTGTTGGTGACAGTGGCCCTTCCCAAGGCACAAACCAGCTCCAGCTCCTGCCACGAGTAACTGCAGGGCTTGCAGGAGTCAACAGTTGTAACACAAGATTTATTTTTGTCACTGAAATCAGCGAGGGTGACTCACAACAGGCTCAGGGAGCCTCGTTGATGAGTTTCATTTTATACAGTCACTTTTCACCCTTGATTCTCAAAAATACCGAGTGACAATAATGACAATAGAGTATAATAGTCCTAATTAGCTAATGGGAGAGAAAATTTCCAAGCTCCGAACTAACCAGAATTGCTGCTTCTAAAAATGCAATGCAGTTGATCCCTGTTGATCTCTGAAATTAGAAGAGAAAGAAGAATGGCCATTCTCTTCTGCAAATTTAGCAACAACAGCCCCATCAGGAGAAAGAACACAAGCAAGAGCTGTTCAGAGACCTGGCTTCAGGATGATTTACTGCTAAATACATTAGAAGCATCTCCCACTGACAAAATAAATAGGTCTGACTGTATCAAAAACCAAGCAAATCATTGCCTTCTCAAGCACAGGTTAATGCATTTTTTCCCAGCGATGATAAAGAGGACAAAAGGACAATGGCAAGCTTTGAAAATTACTTGCCACCTAAGTGATGGCTCAATAATTACACTTTGGAAAGTTTTCCTTGCATTTCACACCACTGAAGCCACTCTCAAAGGAACTGAAAACACCAGCAACAAAGAGAAGCCAATGTGAAACTTGTTTTGTTGACTTGACCAAAGCAAAGGGCCCTGCAGGAGAGTGGACTTGGTAAAGTCAAATTAAGGAAAACCACTATTGCTCTTTAAAGCACCAAAGTTGGTTGGAATCTTTATTTAGGACTAAAGTCCAGTAGCTTTCCTCTGAATAGGAGATCACATGGAAGCTATTTTCTTTGTGGAGGTTATTTTGAGCTGAAAATATTTTCCAGTTCCATGCTGACAGACAGATTATAACTACACTGTTTTGCAGAATAACGGACACGTTTTTGAAGCCTGTCACAGAGGAAAGTAGAGAAAGCTGCATTTTTCTCTTTACTGTATTTATTCCTGCAGGAGTTTACTCCTTCAAAATAAGGTCATGTGCTCCTTTAGCACAAAAGGACCCAACTGAGCAGAGCACAGCTATCTGTCCCATCTGTCATCCCAGGCAAGATGAGATAATCAGATTAGCCAAACAGTTACAAATTGCACACATCTGAAGGAGAAGGAAGTAATTTTCTCATATTCCTCTCCCCAGCAATCACCTCCGAGATTTCCAAAACAGCAGTGTCAGCCTCCCTAACACTTCCCAGTGCTGAGCTCCTCCAGGATTCAGAGACAAATTCCTCTGGAAGGGCCAGGTCAGCTTGTCACATTTACTGGAGAAAAAGGTTTGCTAAGATGGTGTGGTAAAAGCCTGCATTAATACCTCCAGTTCTATCCACACCTCCAGCAATGCTCCCCAAGAGCATTCCTGTGACTGGCCACAAAAACCCTCCTGGGAGAGCCTCCTGCACTCTCTCCACCCAAACCAACTGGGTGCAGCACAAGGGCTGATCCCAGGACAAGGACAAAGGGGATGATTTACTGTGTTCCTGTTGCATCTTTCACCCTGAGTGCCCCAACACCTCTTTCTTCAGAAATGCTGCCAGACCAACGCAAGAGGAGCACCCAGCAAAAAAACAGAAAGGAGGTTTTAAAAACAGAGGAAGCAGCAAAGTGTGGTATTTGCACCACAGGCAAGTGTCTCCAAAATCCCACCTGGACCCCTTGTTTAGGGTTTGGAGTGCCCTAGGACCAAAGCTTAAGTTATCACATTCTAAAAGGGGGACGGGATTAATTAACTAAATTCCTTTATACCTTTGGAGTTGAGTTCTTACACTCAAATACTCACACAATCTGCACTGAACAGTCTTTGGAAGAAGCTCCCTGAGCCGGTGCAGCAAATGAACACAAAGTTACCAGCAAGTACAACCCTCTTGCAGCTCTCCAGCAGGTGATTGACAGCATTTCCAGATCAAAAGCCTTGTACAACACAGAACCATCCGCCAGGCAACACCAGACTTTTTTCAGTGAGCAGTAAATTGCTCATTTGCTGGAACACAAGGTGCCTCATTTTCCTCCCTAAGACACCACTAATCCCGTATGCAGGGCTAAAATATCTCTGCTGCCCAGCCTGGTGTTGTCAGTGCTGAGAAATACTGGAAACCAGAGTGCTTTGATTCACACTAAGGACAGCTGAAAGAAATGTCAGCAGTTTTTATTTTTAAATGCATGGAGCGCTGTGCCCAGGGTTAGGAACACTCCCAGTTCCCTCAGATGTTTTAGCACATACCAGTTCCTCTGAAAAAGGAGGTAGAGACAAACTTTTCACTCAATAGTGCCCTTCTTGGGGTCATGCCCTCCTTCACTTCCCAAACTTTCCACCTCTGGGACGGCTCCCAGCTTGCATCACACCCCAGGGGACTGGGGATGGTAAAGGTCCATCCTCAAGCCTGCATAGAAACAACGGTTTGTGCAGCTTTTTCACTTAATTGTTTCACCTCCAGAGGATGGAAAAATCTGCCCTGGTCCTGCAGCACAAAACAAGCACAAAAAAAATCCCCAAAAGTTAAGCAATACAGAGACAGACTGTGCTGCAGTTGGGAGGGTCGCACACACCACCCAAACTCCTGACATTCCCATAGAAACCACAGTGGGAAAAGAGAAGAGCCTCAAAAAACTGACAAGATAAAACACACACGGTGAAATCTGTAATTCTGGTGGAAAAAAAAATCGACATGTGCAAGTTCCTCTCCAGCAGCTCAGGCACGCAGGGCTAACACAGGTAACACCCAACTGATGCCAATAAAACTTTTCTTTTTTAGATCCCTCAGGCTGCCTGATGGAAATAACCACACATTCCCAGTAGTGGTATTTCAGATGACAAAGCTGTTGGGAATTAGAAGCAACTTTCTTCCCTCTTACTTATGGGCCAGTTCTTGTAGTTAAGTGTCACTACAAACAAAGGAACTTTTTAAACTTTTCCTTAGTGTGTAAATCCTTTCAGAATGCACATTTTCCTCACTGGCAGGACCAGTTAAGCAAATAAATATTGGGATGTGCAAGAGAAGCCATTGATTCTTTCAGTCAAATATACATCTCTGTAGGAAAAAAAAAAATCAAAAAAAACCCCCCATAGTACTACCAAGAGCACATATCTTCAGCTAATGAACTAACTGGCCACTTTCAGCAGAAGAAAAAAAAACAGTTAAGAAGTTAAATGTTCTTTTAAATTACACACTTCCCTACTCCAAACTTTTGATGTTGTAATTCCAGGATCAGAAAGTTTTAAAGTCTGAAGTTTAGATATAGAAGTAGTTATAAAATAAATGTGGTTTTGTGTGACATCAAAACAAGGAAAGAGAAAAAGAAGAAAAGGGGGGGAAAAAGACAGGAATGTTAAGCGATGGCTTTTAAATCACTCAGGATGCTTTGCTCACGTTCTGGAAAACCAGTGATATTGCAGTGCCTGACAGAAGCAAGTCAGCTCCACCAGGAGAGGCAGAAACATGCATGGAAGGAGGTTGTTTGTTACAAACTGAATCATTCCCTGAAATGCCTGATGCATCTCCCAAGGCCTTCCAGACAGAGGAATAACATCCACAGCGTGCCTGCTGCTGAGCTCAGTTGACTGCACACCCCTGAGCTCTACTACAAAAGCCAGAAATAAAAACCAAGCCCAAATCCAGGAGGTTTGCAAGTGAACCTGGACACCAACACTCTTCTGCTCACCCAAGTCTCCATCCCAGCAGGAATGCCACGTGAATCTCCCTCTCCTGGGATGGCTGGGATGTTACCAGGCCATTGCCCCTGTTTTTTTTTTTTTTTCCCCCACAGCTTTACCACCAGCATCTTTCATGCAGAGCACATGATTTTCTGCTTAGGAAAAATAAAAAAACAGGGTTGTTTCTTGGGTCTTGAGAAATACTTTTGTCTGACAGATGGGGTTTTTTTCTGGAATTAGCTTCTAAATATATTCTCTACCTACCACACCATCAAAGGCAGGGCTAAAGACACTAACCAGTCAATACATTAAACGGTTTATCTTGTTAGAGGTTTTACAGCTACTTAATAATGAGTTCTGGTAACCACTGCCTGTATGTGTTTATTACAGTAAAACAGTCTTTAAAAAAAATATATAATCTGTAATAGCATAACCTTTCCCTTTGGATGCATAAAAATGCTGTACTCCAATCAATATCATCCGTAGCAAGAAACTAAAAAAAGATCAGCAGAAGCCATAAAGCACACTAAATTACGTTCAGAGAACAGCTCTACTGCCACCATATTTTATAGACATTCTATTTAAAATTCACACATAGAAAAAAAAATTAGATATACAGGAAAAAAAAGCAGATCTGGACAGGAGATAAAGCAAGTAAGTTGTGTTGTCTGACAAACAGGATAAGAAAAGCAGAAGGGTAGACTGACCTTTAAGGGTCAGTCACATTTTCCATGTGCTGCTAAAGATCTCTCCCCAGGGGGAGGAGGGGGCAGAGTGAGGATCAATTCACAAAGAAACCCCATCAGTGTTTACATTAAGTAACCAGTGAGAAATTATTATTTTACAAATCAGAGCAAATCCCCCATTACTTATCTGGACAAGAAGAAAGTTTGGCATCAGCCTGCCAATTTTTTGGCGTTTGAAGGTTTTACGGATCTCAGAGTCTGAAAACAGCCAGGCCCTTCCATCACACAACATAACAAGCATTCCTCCCACTCCAAATCCAGAGGCACTGAAGGGCACCACAGCAGCTGAGTTCACAGAGCACCAGAAGAGCACAAGCATTTCTTTAGCCAATAACAACAAAATTCAAAACAAAGCTACAAATATAAACTCAACCTGCACTGTGAGCCCATTGCTTAGGGAACAAGTTATTTGCTCTTTAGCTTTACTGACCTTCCTGAGCAAAAAGTCATGAAGAGATGCTGACATAAGGAATCAAAGTTGCTACCACCTTATTACCTGGACACAAGAGCCACAGGTTTATTCCCCAGAGCTCCCATCCCATCAGCATCTCCAACCTGTAAGCAATCAGGTGTTTATTAAGAACAGCTGGGCATCCAAAACAGGTTGAAAATGTAGATAAACTTAGCACAGCTTAGGAAAAAGAAAAAAAGGTGCAAGCCCCCCTGCTTTTCCTGCTTGCTCCTTTCACAAAAGCTTGGAACATCTGCAGGAACTGCCTCTCCGAGTATATCCCGGGTTTACTTACTATTTATTGCCAGGCAAATTTCAAACCACCAGCCCTTGCCAGAGCTGTCTGAGATGACCCTGTGGCTGCCCCACCTCCGGCTGCTTTCCCAGGCATTCCCGAGTGTTCCCAGGCTGCAGCTCCTGTGAGAGGTGCCAGCCACCAGCCCTCCTCCTCTGCAAATGCTGCTTATCTCACCTGCAGCCAAGATTTCCTTCTTTTCTGGTCTGCGGCTACTTCCAATCAGAGTCGGGAAGATGAAAGGAAAGCAGATACAGAGGCATGGCTGGAAGTAGAAGTAATGAGGATGTTGGAAACCAAATCAAAATAGAAGATACAGCTTTTAAGAAGTCCCCCTCTATTAATCTCAGGCTGAGAGAGGGATAAAAATGTTTCTATCCCAATGAATTCTTTGAAGAAAAAACTCAGTATTTGGTACAAGGAGAAAAGGTAGCTCTCAGACTGGAGAATTAAGCAGTACTTACATTTATTCCCATTTCCTTAGCTAAGCCAGGTACAATTACCTCCACTGCTTCCATGCACAACTCAAAAATCAGGCATATCCCTAATCTAAATCTAAAATAGGCACTTGAGACACTAGCCAGGTGATGCTCCCCATAAACAGCAAATACATCAATGTTGTCATTTTCTTTGAAAAGTTGGTGGTTTAGGGTTGTCGTTTTGCCAGGGATTTCTGTTTAATGGTACACGTTTTTCTTTCTACCTTTCTGCCAGCTTCCCTAGAAGAAAACAAAACAAACCTCTATGACTAATCCTTCGCTTTGCCAGCTGACAGAAACCACGGTGTTACCAACAGCACATTTAAAATAAAATTACAATTTTAAGGGGAAAATGCAGAAGCACATTCTGGTCCTTTGCCTTCCCCCTCGTCCCTGAGGCATCACCCTGCACTGACTGTTCTGAGCAGGGGGAAGCCTCAACACTTCAGTGATGCCCTGACTGGACAGAAAATCCACGTCAGGGCAGAGAGGGAACTGCTTTTGGCACCCAGAACCAGTGTGAGAAGTTGCCATGGAGGAAAGGGAACTGCTCAAGTGTCTTGAGGTACCGTGAGACAGGCAAACCAGAGAGAATACAGAAGCAAATGGATTCAAGTGCTCCCACAAACCTGAAGCTTCCAGACAAGAAATTACCAGTAATTACTAATAATATAATTTTCATGCAGCACTCATCAGCACGAACCAGTTCTGTCCTCACAACAAAGAGGAACAACAAAAGCCACAAACAGTTACTAAATTAGCTTATTAAGATCTCTGGGATTTTTCTGAACCTTCATAACCATCAAAATTGGTCTGAATGCACAAACATGATTACAATAAAAAGGCCCAGATGTCTTCTGGACACGGCAGCATCAGATCCAACATCATATTGCAGAGAGCTCACACTGAGGAATCTCTTCTAAGGGATGAAAGCTGCTCCCCTGGAGTCACTGCCCATCCTGCAACTCTGCTCCTTCACAGAAGGACTGCAGCACGGGAGGAATTTCAGAAGCTGCTACTCCAGTTTCAAACATGCTCCTCTTTAAAAGAGCACACACTTACCAAATGCCAGGGGTGGCCAAGCAGACTGTCCAGGGCACAGCACAGTCAAACAAACAAGCAAACAAACAAACCTAACAGCAAAAAAAGCAAGCCCAAAGGCTGCAGCTGATTTTCCTCCTGTGCCTGTCGCTATTTCCCATCAAATCACAGCCCTGTAAGGCAGAAAGCCCAACCTCCATCAGATGCTCTCCTGGTCAAGAGCCAGGCACAGGCAATGTGACCTGTGGACCAAAGCAGACCCATCTACATCAAAAATTTAACCTCTGGGATGAAAAGATCAGGAGGCTGCTCCTGATGGTGAAAAAAAACCAATCACTTCATCAGTGAGGTGGTCCCGAAGGGCAGAGAGGCACAGCAGGACAGAGGAGGCTTCACCCAGCTCTGCAGAGCCCCTCCCAGTGCCTGGAGCCAGAGCCAGGGCACCAGGAGGGGACAGGAGCCCTTTGGAGGCCGCTGTGCCCGGCCAGCAGGAGCAGAGCCAAAGCAGGACATGGCTCATTCCTGAGACATTTTTAGCATGAAGAAGGGAAGAGCACAGCAGCTCTCCTGTCTTACTGCATCCACCCAGTTTCCAGAATTTCCAGCTCTATAATGATATGGTTCCTGGAAGAGCCCTTCTAACTGGATTAGAGGACATCTCGTGAGCACACCCTTGGCAGCACCACGACCATGGTGTGGAACACTCCTGAGTGCATGATCCAGGCCCTCTGTAATTCAGTTATGTGCCCTTTTCAGCAGAGGTGAGAGGCAGATGTTTTAAAAGCAGCTTGCTCTTAAGTTTGTTTTGTGTTTGAGGGGTTTTTAACATTTTTTTTCTTTGTTTCCTCCTTATAACAGTAAAACAATTTGCTGTTTTTTCTCCAGTCCCAATATTGGTTGTGCCGCTGAGAAAGCTCGTGTAGGAAAGCAAAACTCAACTCAATTAAAGATGAAGCATAGACTTTGAGCAGGAAGGACAGAAACTCTCAAGAAGCTTCACCCTACACTAACCAGGTTTGGCACTGCCCAGACATGCTTGCTTAGGGAAGTTTTATGCAGTGGAAGAAGAGTTTTTCCACAGCAACAAGTACTTTATACAGTTGTCCAAACTAAAACACCCACTTGACAGGAGATTCAGCCCATCCTTGGATTCATTCATGCTCTGAACCATGCCCTTAAAAGGAGAGTGTGTTATTCTTTTGCATTAAGCAAAGCTGTGTTAAAATGTTTGTTTCTGATGGAACAGGGAGACAGATACCAGGAGGAAGCAAGCTGTGTCTGAAGAGCAGAATTCCTGGCAGATGGGTCAAGAGCAGCAGCTGTGTTCACAGAAAACACACACGTCTTTACATACTTGGGGCTGCCATGTGGAAAACATCACAAGAGATGGTTCACAACGAGGGGAAAAGGGACTGTTTTTGACAGCAGGTATCAGGATGCTGCTCTCCTGAGCCACTGCAGTGGATGCTGCAGATAGATGTCTCATCAGGCAGGGAAAAGGTCAACATTAATAATGGAGCTGCACCAGTTCGTGACAGTCCCAGAAATATCATGAAGAGATACTGATCTTTACTGCAGTGTGATCACCACGTGCATGAGAACAGCCCCACCTGCCCAAGACCAAGTTGAGCCACCACTGCTCCCTGTCAGGCTCGAGTTCCCTCAGCAGCACCCTGTCCCTGTGCACATCAGGAGCACATTGCTCCCACTATCTACACAAGAGATGTGCAAAGGGACAACCAAAAAGTGACGCATTCTGGCCTCTATCCTTGTCATGAAGCGGATCCTTGTGCAGGGATAACCAAGGAAGAGTGAATCAGAGCAGTCAGAGCCCAACGAGCCTGAAATCAGAGTTCACACTTAACAGACAAATGACCCGATTTTGGAGTGCTCATTACACACCACTTTGTGCAGCAAAGTCAAAAAGCAGCTCCACATCTTCTCTGCGAGTCAGGCAAAGGGCTGCTGCTGGATTTACTAAACTGTGTCATGGAAAGAGCTACAGATGCCTTATCATTGCTGAAATGTTACAGAGATAAGGCCCATGTGTCAGCTGCCTCCTGGAAACACAGCTAAGGGCACTTTACGCTTATTCTGCGCTGAAACCAGTGTATCAAATCTTTTATGCTAACAGGAGTTCCAGACACCCAGCAGAAAATGAGCATCCACATCACCATCACATACTTTGAATTGCCTGGCCTCAGCAGGCTCTCTCTAGCCCTTCTTTCAAGATGTTTTAAGTGGATTATTTTCCCCAAGAAGGGCCAGGGAGACACAGAAATTGTTACAAGCCGAAGAACTAATGAGTTTAGCAAACCCCTTATGCCAGTTACACTTAAACTGCTGCCCTAAACGGACTAGGTAGTAACAGTAATTAAATAAGCAACAGCATTGTGCTCCCAGGATTTTTCCCACAGAAGGGCTGGAAAGCACTTGAAGCCTTTGTCAGGAAACCATGTAGGTGCAGCTTTGTTCTCTGCTCCTGGTGAGCATGGAGATGCAGCTCTCCATTTCCAGAGGAGTACTACACAGGTTAACAGCACTCCTGTTTTCTCCTTTATAGTTCAGGGATAGAGGGGAACATGAAGTGTGATGTGAACATCTGGTGAACACTCAAAGGAGGGCTGCAGTAAGAGGAGGAAGAGCATTAGAGATAATTGTGTCAAAGACAGAGCCAGACGTACGAGCCTCTTGCAACTGAGTGCACTCAGGATTACTCTGCAAAATCAGTCTGTTGTAGAGGAGAAAGTACAGCAGGAGCAGGATAACTCACTCAGCAGCACTGAACAGGTTGTCCAGACAAGCTGTGGATGCCTCATCCCTGGAAATGTTCAAAAGCCAGGTTGGACAGGACTTGGATAAACCTGGTCCAGCAGAAGGTGCCCCTATCCATGGCAGGGGGTTGGAATATACGTGATCTTTGAGGTCCTTCCAACCCAAACCATTCTATAATGCTAAAGGAAAATAAATCATTGTTTCTGTTTGCAAGTGCCCTCAGCACCATTTCAAAAAAACCACCTGGTAAGATCAGCAGAATTCACAAGATCATCACCTCTAGGTGCTGAACTTGATTCTTCATGGCAAGTCCTGCAAGAGAAACACACCCTCACCCTCAGGGGGGCCAGCAACCAAAGGAAATCTGTTTCCTTCATCACATATTCCACAGGGTCATCTCTTCCCAATATTTATTCCGAGGACTTGGTCCTTCAACTCTCTGCTATTTATGCACATTGTTAATCTGAGTGCACCACCTACTCCAAGCATTCACGAGTCCACAGACAGGACTTGCTCTATTCATAAACAGCAGAGCTCCAACAGGGAAAGATCCTAGGATTAGTCAGAGCTATTGAGAGAAGGGAAATTAGACAGCAGGTACAGAGAGTAAGCCTGAGAGTGTGTGTTACATATTTAAATGATACTGACATTTCTTCAAAGCCTTAATGGGTTTTTCATAGGTTGGGGTTCTTTGGGGTATTTTTGGTTGATTTTTTTTTGGAAGGCTGCAGTTGTAAAGGTAAAATTCTTACAAAAAATGATCAAGCAGCTGTTATTGTCACAGTGGGAAAGGTTGAATACCATATGATTAGTATCCAAGTTTACTGTGGAACAACAAGAAAGTATGGCTAAAAGGAGAAGCAAAGTCAAATTAGGAAAAAAAGCCCAAGCCAAAATCACCCACACAATCCATACAGTTTAGACACTGAGTATATTGTCACAAGGGACAGAACAAAGTCCCCAGGGCTGAGGAGCGACCTGTGTGATGTGCTCACACCCAGGAGCAATGCCCATTTCACTCTGCTCTCAAAGGGAAACGTGAGGGGGTTCACACATCCTCGAGAGCTGGGCCTGGCTGAAGGCTGGAAAACACATGACTCCTGCTACTAAATCCCTTAATTTATTAAGATAACTTCTCATCACTGAAGAAAAAGCAAAGTCATACCCCTGGAAACCACACTCGGTGAACACAGCAACTAATAAATACAAAGACAACTCAAGAAATGTATGTTGTTTTATCTTCTTAACTTCTTACTTCATTAGCTAAAGTATAAATTAGCATTATTTTTCCTCTTCTGTGAAGATCTTTCTTCCCCCTCCCCAAAACCGGCAGCAACATTGCTGTTCCAAAGATTTTCCTACCCCCCCCTCAGTCCAAGGATTAACTTGTCACTTATAGCCCCAACCTGTGAAAACACAGACAGAGCTTTCCTCATCTCAAATGTAGGTAGTTAACATAGTTCTGTTTTGTGCTCCTTCAGGAGAAAAAACAAGAGAAAACCAAACACCAGACCTTTAGAGAAACCCTTTTTTTGCTCCACCAACCACCTGAACTAAAACCAGGCTCTGCCAATCCTCCCTCTATTGGTGAAAGCCAAGCCATCCACCTGGAGTGCCCCACTGCATCAAAGAGACTTTACTTCCAAAAGCACCTACTCTGCATTTTCATTCTCTGCTGTACGTGGACACAAGAGCCTTTCTTCAGGCGAAAAAACACATAAAATAGTTACAGGTTGAAGAACATGCAGGAACAGCAAAATAAAACTAGCATTTCTGACATTATTGTGCTGGTGAGTCACCAATTCATTCTTGTTTGTCAGCTCCTGTAAGGGCCAAGATCTTCAGAGGCAGCTGAGGCCAACTGAGGTGGCAGCCAGGCTTGGGTTCAGATGCCCAGAGCCAGAAATGCCTTTTCCCCCTTTAACTGCTGGCTGCCAACAAAAGCAAGAAGGGATCAGAGAGGAACTTCAAGTAACAACATCCCCCTCTCCAGCCTCTCTCCCAGCTGCAGACTCCAGCAGCATTTCAGCCAACCTCAACACTGCCCATCCATTCTGTTCCTTTGGGGAACAGCTCTTCCACCACAAAAAAAGCCAAAGTTTTTTTTCTGTCCCTGCAGTTTTACAGACTCAAATGACCTTTGGCAGCACAGCCACGAGCCCTCTCCACAGGTGGCAGGACTGACAGATGCCCAGACCCCACGGAACAACAGCAGTAGATCAAAAAGCACCATCACAGCAGCACAGGCGATACAGAACACGGCTCGTCTCAAGCTGAGGCACAAGTGGTTGGTTCAGGGAATTTGTTTGCATAGTTTGTCCTTCATTAAGATCCCGTTGGCTGGGATGCAGAGGGGAAAATGAGGGATGTATTTGTACTAATGGCAAGGACCACACAATAATTTGCAGTCTCTATGCCTAAGGCTCACACGTATCACTCGTATTGAACACTTGCTTGATTTCCTTTATTCTTTCTTCCCAGTTTTTCTCTCTTATGGCAGCCCACTGTGTCTTTCATACACTTTCACTTTCTCCCCTACCACGAGCTCTGTTTGAACAAGGTTTTGCAGAACAGAAAAAACTGTCTCCTGCTGGAACTAGCCAGATCTGACTCTTTTGCCTAAGAAAATAGTGTCCAAGTATAATAGTAATCATCCACAGCTCAGAGCTAGGATAATTGGTGATCAATAATACCAAAAAACCCAAGTCAGCAGGGACCAAGAGTCAAGCTTCTAATCCTTAAAAACAGTTACCACAAACTCCTGCCACTTTGCAAACTTAAATCAGTTTTAAAAGAACCACCACAAAGGGAACGGAGCTTGTTCAGTGGGCAAGGGGGTTTTCTCCAAGTGGGAACAGAGGTAAAGTGTTCAGAAGTCCCATTAAGGAAGTAGCAGCCCTTTGATGTTTAAGTGACTTAATGCTTTTGGAAAACCAGGCTTGGTCATATTGGTGATCCAGTATTCTATAGAAAAATTGTGGTTCTGGTGCTTAAAATCTTGTGGTTTGAGGAAAGTTCAGGCTACAGGATAGGGCTGGAGCAGCTGGAGTTTCCTTTGCTAATCACCAAAAGCCACTGCTGGCAAGGAGCATGACAGGCTTAGCCAATGGTTTCCATGAAAGATTGCTCACTTGTGCACATTTTAAAAGGGCAACCCCTCCTGCCTCACCTCTCTTTCACCATTATATTTAAACACATTAATATTTTAAACTTCTAAAAGCACAAGCAATTTATCTCTTCTTTAAAAATAAATAAGGTGAGGAATGTGATCGTATTTAGAAAGCTCTACCTAGAGCAATACTTTAATGTAGATAGAAACATATTTCAATACCCCTAAAGCACAGAGAAGGTCAGTCCAAAGTCACAAGGGATCAGCAATTTTGGACACTCAAAGTGACACCTTCTTTTAAAAGGAGCAGTTTTAAGAGATAAGCCTGAAACCACCTACTAATCTCCTGAAAACAGAGGAACAAACAGACTTCCATAGCTTCCGAGAAATACTTCCTTCCATGTTTGACAATAAAAAAGATAAATAATAATAACAATGATGATAATAATTTAAAAAAAGAGACAGGAGACAGACAGACATCTGGGTTATGTTCTAAATGTAATTAGAAGCCTGACAACAGGACAGAATAATGTCAAACAAATTACAAGCAATGTGTTTTCATTCACAGGGTGACAAGTCAACAGGCAGGCAGTTAATTTTAAGACTGATTATGTACCAACGCCTTAAATAACATAAACACACTCACCTCCACGGAAAGCAACAGGGAGTCCAAACACACCATCGATCTCCCTGTGGGCAGGGCTGAGCATCTCAGCTGTGTCTGGGAAACGATGAGGGTGGATTTTGGGGGAGTTTGTTTGTTTTTACAAGGTGCTGCCATTGCTCAGTAGGTGCCCCAGCCCAGGTACCTTGGATCCCAGTCCTGGGGCTGCTGAGCACCCTCATCTCTCACTGACACAGACACATGGAAGTGCACATATAAAATCACACTCCAGAGGTCCTGCCTGAGGTGACCACCTGTGGGAGGAAAAGCTGTGTGGTTCCTAACAAGGGTTTTTCAGGCCAGTGCCCTCACATGCCCTCAGATGATTCCTCGCCCAGGTTCTCCAGTGCTGCAGGACACCTCAGTGTGCAGGCAGGGAAGGGCTTGGCCATCTGAGCTCAGGTGCACTGCCAGGGGCTGAGGCACATCCCCTACCCACTCAGGGGCTCTCAGCTGTCTGGTCTGGGCAAACTGTGGCATGTTCTTACAGGAAAGCAGTGGCTTTCCTTCCCACCGTGCCCAGGCAGCTCCTGGAGGTTTTCCAGCCTGGACTTGCATCCCTGCTCCAAGGGACCCATTCTGCCTCCCACACAAGCAAGGATCAATTTACACAAAGCTTCAACTTTCCAAGGCACTTTAAAAACAAAACAAAAAACTCAAAAATCCTTATCGACCAAGCGGCAAAGGCGGAAGACGTGCAGCCTGGGGAGAGAGCGATTGCAGAGAGCAGCTCTTCATTTTCCTGCAGCAATAAGAACCACCTATTTGTTTGAGTGATGGTGGCTTCACGAGAACACCAGTGCAGAGCCAAGCGACGACAGCTCTGACGTAAATAGAGGCAAAAAGCAAACAGAGCCAGTGCAAAGCACTGAGGCAGCAATGGGACACGATGGTGGAGACGCCAGACTGCAAGGAGAAACAACACAGCAAGGCAGGATGACAGATGAAAAAAAAAAAAAGGTTACAAAAGCAGAACAGACTAGAAAGGCATTTATAGGATAATAATCCTTGCCTGTGTTTCTAATTATATCTGTAATAGTTAATAGCTGAAAGGATTTTAGAAGGCAAATTTACTGTTTGTCCTCTGTGCCATTTTCTAGCGGCATTTGCCCCAAATGCCTGAAGATGAATGGTTGGTTTCACCATCTGTTGAGGTGTGTGGGTGTAGCTGGGGTGAAACACTTCCCAGGGAACTCTGCAAGGGACAGAGCTGAACTGGTTAAAACCCCCTTACTGGAGCAGGGACAAGCTGGGCAGTCCCTGTCTCTGGAAATGCAGATTCAGCAGCTGCAGTAATGCCAGGAACATTTTGGGGAACATTTTAACAAACTAGAAAATGGTCAAACAGCACCAGGCTGCAAATTAGACATGGACACCAAATGCTCTGAATAAGTAAATACACACACAGTTGTGGAAGGGCTGTGCTGGAGGCTGGTGAGACCAACTGGAACGATGACAACCCAACAGAACTGTGCCTGGAGAGCAGAGGAATCATCTCGTTAAATTTCTCTGGCCTCTTCCAGTGTTTCTCTTGAGCTTCACGTTACCTGATTAACACATCTACAAGCTTACAGCTGTGAACAAATTCATTTAAATTAGATCTCTGAAGCATGAACTGCCCCAAACTGCTCAGATTTGAAACAAAGAGGAAGTAATAGGTATTAGATTAAGCAGGTAAAGATATATCCATTTTAATTGCAGAGCTATACAGTGTAGAGTTCTCTGGAGAGCAAAAAATACTTAGCCTATCTCCTTGGGAATAGTAATGCTTAGGTTTAATCTGTAGTGTTGTCACTCTACACAGATAAGGCACACAGAATTTTTATGCTGTGTGTCAGACATCAAGAAGTCAACCCAAATTTCAGAACACCTCTAACAATAGTCAATCAGGGCAAACATCATAACTGGAAGCACTTTCAGTTTGAAAATACACAGATATGATGATAGTGCAGCAGCACTACCAGTGCACTCTGAGAATTTATATTGCTGTCCAAAGGAGAAGGGAATGTCTCAGCACTCGCTCTCTGCTGCATGATTCAGGAGCCTAGAACATTTGCTGACACCTGAATCTCTCTGATTAGTGTCTTCTACCCAAAATTAAGGGAAGGGAAAGACTTTTGGAAAAGAAAAATTATGCTGAGATGTTGTTGTAACAGTTCTGAATATTTCCAGTAATACTTCAGATGCTGCAGTGAGAGATCTTACCCAACAGCTTTTGGAAACAAGGCGGTGATATTTACCATCATCACCTTCCCCAGCTGAGTATGCTGAAAGCACATGGAGGGGAAAACCACACAGCCTTGGAACCCCCTTGAAGTGTTGGGGTTGGAGGGGGTTTAGCTTGGGAGGGGTTTTGCTGCCCTTTTTTCTTTTTTCACTTGTAACTGAATCAAACCAGAAAACCATCCCAAGAGCAGAGCCCTCGCAAACTACCCCGGACAGCAATGATAAACACACTTTGGAAAAGTTAAAAACTGGTCCAACATACTGAGCAGACATTCTTAACATCTCTGACATCTTTTGAGTGTCAACTGAAGGGGCTGAATCCCAGACTGAGCACAAACAACACGACCCAAGACTCCCCATGATGCTGGGTGGGGAGGCCCCCATCCTGCCTGCCCTGCAGGTTTGGTGCGCAGAGGATATCCCTGCTCTTGGGAAGGGCTCTTTCAGCTGCTGCTTTCTAACCAAAGCCATGAGCAAAGAGCCTCACTGCTTTCTAGAATCACAGCAACGTCCAGGGATTGGGCAGCCACAGCTTCTCTGGGCAATCTATTCCAAGAAACAGCCAAAAGTCAGAGCCCAGGCTGAGGCCAAGTGAGAGCCAGTTTGGAGCTGCTATGGAGTGGCTGGAGGCACCCACAGCTGCTGTAAAAACCATCAGTGCTACCGTGTTGCACCTGCAATTATTTTAAGTAATCAGCTTTGGAAAAGCACTAAGTAACGTTTATTCCTCCTTTCTCATAACAGTACAAGTTGTACTTAGCCTTCCTGTCGCTAAAGAAATATTCCATTTAAGAAAGCAGCTCACTATCAGTTTAACAACGGAGCAAACAATGCCTTCATGTTGCTATGCCTGTTAACCTTTGATTTACAACCCTGTTGGTCAGTTTTAGTTTTGAAATTAAGATGCTTGTATGCTGAAGGGCAACAGAGTTCACGCCATTAAATTAACATCTGCTATAAATAATGTGCTACACGAGAGTCAAAGAACATTTACAAAGCACTAAAAACAGGTGAGTGAGCATTAAACAGCCTTTTGCTGAATAACTTAAAAGATAAAAAGATCATAAACACCTGAAAACAAAGCTCTTTTTTTGCACACATTTTTGGTAGAAGAGTCAGCTCCAAATAATTTGCTTTGTGGTGGCTGTCAGGGGAGACAAGTGAGATTCTGGCTGTGCTGGGGAACAGCTGATGTGGAAAACAGAGGATTCCAGGGAAAGACAATTTGTTGACCCCGTCTGTACGTTATTATAACACTGACTGATCTCCCAAAGCAATTTTCATTAATAAGAAGTTTCCGAGACCAGTCTTTCTCCTTCCCTCACCCCAGAGGAAGATTTACACGAGATTCCTGGAGCCCAATCCTGTCTTCTCTCCCTCTACTTTTTTTTTCTTACAATGGGAGAATCAAACTCAGTAATTTCTTATATGGGTAACAGAAGAAAACAATCCACAGGTCATATGGCATCATGTCCCTGTATGAATTCCCCGTACATGCTCTGTGCAAAGGTTGTAGGATTTTTTCATTCATGTGAACCCATGGAGCTCACTGCTATCACAGTCACTTCTGCACCATTTTAAAAAGGCAAAGGAAATAAAAGGCATAAATTACCTTCTAAAACAAGCACTTTTTTTTGGTGCTGAAGTCTTTGGTGAAGAAATATGAAACACAATTGCAACAAGAACTCAAATTGCTGATTTAGACTCTAATGGCTTCATAACAGTAATTAAGGCTTCTTCCTGGCTTCACAACTATGCCATAATGCATTTATCAAAAGCACATTACCACAATGGACGCATTCACTCTTTCTGCAGTATTTTGACAGCTCCCTTTGGACACTATCAGTAAATAAAATCTTATGTGGGCCAATTAAAGAAAGCATAAATCCAAATTCTCTGTGGCTATCTTGTTTTGCATGCACTGCTCTGTCAAATCTTTTTAATGGGAAACGGGTAAGTGCTTTGGATCCAGGAAAAAACTTCCTCCCCAGAGCAGCTCTGCGATGCACAGTCCTTCGTAAGAACCACAGGAAGGAAGGAGAAGAGTGTTTCTTGGAGCCGTGTTTTTATCACAGGAGGAGGAGAGGTTTTGACAGCAGAGAGACGATTGTCAAGTACATTTGGACTCACGTCAAGTCTCTGCCTTGACAAATTGGACTGGGAGTCCTTCCACAGTCAAAGTGCACAACGTGCAATGCAGAGCCATTTCTCCACTTCACTGAAGAGCAGAAGGGAATTACAGAGCTCTCTTCCCCTTGCTCCCATCCAACTGGCTCCAACAGGCTGCAGAGAGGCCGGCAGGGACCATCCACAGCTGTGAGCAGCCTCCCAGCAGCGCCTGCCCCACGCAGACCCCACTGTCTGGCTGTGGGAACACAAATCCCCCCTGCGGGAGGAGCGGCACATGTGAGAAGCTCACACTGTGTAATGAGTGCTACCCAAAGTGCAAATGCAAGTGGGTGAATATTGGCATGAACCCTGCAGAGCGATGCTAAAATTAGGGCTTGCAATATGGAAATCTGTAATATCCTCTGCACCTGGGTAGCTCAGTGTATTCCAGCCCAAATGTTTTAACTAAAGGGAGGGTGAAAGGGGCAAGATGCAAAATACACATGACCTTCCCTCACCATTTTTATCACCAAAAGAGGTTTCTGGATTAGACATCCTGCAGCAACAGCTGAGAAGATTTTACAGTGGAGATAATTAGGAACACATCACCCTTTCTTTGATCACATGAAAGATTATTTTAAACCAAACAGGAACACAGCTCCTGCAATGATCCTCAGTCTTTGCCATACACTTCTCTCTCTTATCTCTTAACTGCTAGAGTGGGGAAAGACTGGCAGGTGCTTTAAAAATAGGATTATAAAATTGAGGTAAGTATTCAAGCCAGAAGTAACAAACCCCACTTTACACAACAAGGGATGTTGAGTGCTCAGCATCCCGTACCAGTTAATCTGTGCTGTTTTACACCGGTAAATTCTGACCATTCCTTAGCCCAGGCAGAGCTGTGGGCAGTAACCTGAGCAGGACTCCTCAAAGCACAGTTCTGCCACCCCCCAATTTTAGTATCCTTTGCAAAAATCACAGAATTTCTCTACCAGTATCAGCGAGCCAGGCAAAGCAGCCAAGCAGCAAACAAAGGAGCTCCTGGGTTTTTGTCCCTGGGCTGCTGGGGGTGAAAAGGGAGATTTGTCAAGAAACTTTCTAGAAACCCTGGGGGTGAAAGGAGAGGCCTGGAACTAGCTACGGTAAATGAAAAGCATAATTCAAACGGTGACATGTACTTCACAAAGTTGTTTGTTCAACTACATAGGAAGGAACGGCACCAACTGCAATTTAAAGTGGAAAAAAGGAGAAATGAAAAAAAAAGTTTAGGTACAGCCTTACACAGGAGCTGTTCCCAAGGCTTCCATCCAGAAACAGACTACCAAGCTTTCATTCAATAAGGTACTGCTGCAACAAAATTACCTCCTGGGCACTAATGGTCTCTTAGTTATAAACAACCTCTTTAAATAAAGGCAAAAAAAAAAAAAAAAAAAAGTGCGTTATAAAGGAATTTGCCACACATTCCCTTCAATAAATCCTTCCTCTATTCAGTGCTTCCCAACAGGAGCTGGTCTACCAACTATCATCACCAGTAATTCTGTCCCACCAGGGGGAAAGTAAAATAAAAAATTCAGACTATAAAAATATCTCCTTTATCATAGAAGAAAGTTATTATGAGCCTCCATGCTGCCTGGCTGATGCCTGTGCACTCTGACGGTTCCCTCTTTCTCCAGTAATTGCTGGCAGAGGGGAAAAAAGAACAAATGCTGACCGTGTGAGGTGCCTCCAGAGACTCCAGGTAATCATACTCATTCAGTTTATTTAGAGTAACAAGTATTTTATTTATTTGATTTTATTTACACCAACAAGAAGAGGTCCAAAGGTTCCTGGCAAAAGTATCCTGTTAGGGCAGCTGGGTAAGTTGCCATCATTATTGTGCCAGGTATTCCCCTTCTGAACCACCTACCCTTGGCATATGCCTGAGAAAGGGAAAAAAAAAATATTCCCCTCTAATTTTGCAGAGCTCCTGACAGTTCCTACCTGCTTGCTTTGTCCTCTGCCAGCTCCATATCACTGCCAGCTCCAGATTTCTTGGCCAGTGCCCTGCTCTGGAGAAAGCCTTGGCTGCCCCAAAGAGAGGCTGAGTCAGAGCAGAGGGACGGGCTGCAGGAACTTGGGATGAGCCCTGTGAGACTGTGCAAGAAATGCTCCTACAGACCCCCACCCAGAGCTCCAACGACTGTAAACACCCTTGGTTTCCAGATTTTCCCAGCCCAGCACACATGCCAGAGAAAAGTGTGGATGTGCCAGCTCCCCCCAGGGCTGCTCACACGTTCCAAGTCCAGGCAGTGGCAGAGCAGGACAGCACATCCCAGACCTCAGCAGGGCAAAACCTCCCAGCTGTGAACCCCTGCCAGAAAAGCCCACCAGGTCAAGGGATGAGCCCAAGGGAACAAACTCTGCCAACCCACAGTCCCTTCTGCAGGGCTCTTCCACCAACCACAGAATGCCAGGGAACAAACAGCTTGGCAGAGAAGTGGTTTGGACTAAGCTGGACTGGTCAAATCTGCCTCCCCAGGCTGCTGGAGAAGGCAAAAAGACTTTTACCTTAAGCAAAGCCCAGCCAGAGAAATGGGCAATTTTGTCCTCCAAATGCAGAAATTTATTGCTCGTAAAATGTTTACGCTGGCTGGAGGAACTTACACTAATGAAGGTTTATCACTCCCTATATCCAGTCCCCAAGGGAGTCCCAGCAAAGCTTTGCAGGCAGCCACAAAAGTCTGGGATTGTGCTGCATCCCATCTGAAGAAAAAACAAATCCTGCTGGCAATCTAAAACACCAAGCAGATATTCAGGATATATTCAGCCCCGAACTAGAAAAAGAAAAAAAAAAAAACCCCCAAAAAAAAAAAAAAAAAAAAAAAAAAAAAAAAAAGGAAAAAAAAAAAAATTCACCCACGCTTGTAAGCTGGTCACACCCTTAAGCTCTCCAGAGAAGTTTTACAGCTTGTAAAACCCTCATGATTCATTTGGAAAGAAACCCCAGTCCATGCTGCAGCCCCAGCAGTGTTAAGCTTTCACCAGGGGAAGAGATGCCTCAATCAACTGGCCTTTGAGGGGCTACCTAAGGAGCACTAACACATGTCAGGGCCCAGCTACAAACACAAAAAAAGGGAAAAAGAGAAGGGTTTGTGCCCCATACTCACAAGAATTTATGCTGAGAAAAGCAGGTTATTTATATAGAAGCTTTGTTTTCAGCATCACCACTCAGCTATCCATTATCAGCCCCAAAACAACAGGGCACAGGAGACTAATGAACAGCATGAGCAGGAAATCCAGAGATGGGAAGCAAGATTTAGAAAACAAATGGTTCAGACACTCCTGTATTTTACAGAAGGTCATTCACTGGGCCTTTATACTTCATTTATCAAATAAGATCTGAATTGGTGCAGTCATCCTGATTCAAGAAACCATCATGCATCTTTTCCCTTCAAAAGGGGAAATAAACACCTTATCTCTACAGCAGTTTCCATCAGAGGATCTCCGAGTCCTTCCCTGGCACTTTGCCTCACAAAAGCACCCAGGCAGAGCAGCCTCCCCTACAGATGGCCTTCAGAGGTGCAAAGAGCTCAAGTGTTCTGCCTGTAATGGCTCGGGCCAGATCTCAGATCCACATCTCCCCCCCTGAGATGCACCTGACTCAGCCAATTATCCATGTGCTGCCCTTAAGCAGTGGGATTTTATAGCCTCTATTTTTCTAGTGCTTTCCTTGTCATCATAAACATCCCAGTGTTTGCTCACAAGTTGTTCCATTAAAAACAAATATGCTGCCACTCCACGGCTGTGGAATTTGCTGCAGAAAATCATCAAGAGGACAGCACTGCCTTGCCAGCCACCTGCATCACCTCCCCCTTTAACTCTAACCCAGAGGCATGTTACAATTACATTATTCCAACTAAATAAAATTATTTTCCCCTGTTCCAAGACATAAAACAACCACATTATTATGGACATTGCCACCGTGATTTAGTAATTTAAACAAAAGACACACACAATGATAAGAACATAGTAAGTAGTACAGCACTTCATTACAGCCTGAACCAATATTTATGACCCCTGAAAGCAAAGATGGTCGTGAACATGATATGCCCAAACACGTCACTTCAAAATTACAACTTAATCATATAATGCTCGGCACAGAGGTTTCAAACACACTGATGATCTTTTGGTTTTTTCCAGGGTGAAGAAATCGTTTAAGGTATAGGTGGAAGCAGATTACTTACAGAACAGGATTTGCAATGCAAAAAGGGAATCGTGAAGCATCACCTTCACACACTGCACCCTTCCTGAAGCTCCTGTTGAAGGACTGTCTCTCCAACTGCCCCCTGCCTCCCCCAGAGCAGGTCAGGGACAGGGACAGCCACCCATGGCCACGGGAAAGGGTTCATGTGCTCTCAGAGCTGAGAGAGGAGCACAGAGGCACTGAAGAGCCACAAGTGCTCTGAGAGCTCCAGACCAGGCTGCTCAAAGAAGTTAATCTGGTAAAAATGCTTTGGATGTGTAGCCACAGCCCAAGTACAGCTCTCTGCCAAGACTGAGGACAATACATTATTAACTAAAGTTTAATTATATCCACAAACATACACTTCTAGCTGAGGCTTACAACCGTATCTCTGCAGATGTTTGTTTTTCTAGAAGTCCTGTTAAGAAATGAGTTTTATGATCACTTTCATAGCCCAGAACACACATTCATCTGGTATTAAATTTACTTCTGTTTTGTTTCCATCGGAATTTTGCTGGTTCCATATTAATTAATTTATGTCAGAAACAGACAACACTTCACAAAGGACCCTCTAATCAGTGGCTATTAAGGGTGGGCTGCAATATGGTTTTTATGTAACACTGGTCAGAGTATTTTCAAAAGACAAAGCCCAGTTTTAAAAAAGAAGGTATTGTCTCCCCACCAAATGAGTATGAAAATTAAAGAGCACTTAATTATTACATTTGCAATGCTCTGCATTAGGCAAGATCAATTTCCAACCAGTATCATTCCCTGTAGAAAGAAGAATCTGGCTATTTGTAACATATAGACAATGTTTTGAGAGAATTTTAAGAGAAAATTTGCAGGAAGAATGAGTCAGCAGCGGACAAGCAGCCAGGTGTCTACAGCCAAGCAACAACCACAACGTGGGATTCAGTGGGGAAAGCCTCACACCCTCAAAGACCCAAGTACAGGGCAGCCCCACTGAAAGGCTGCCCACTCTGCCCAGTAACCTGCTGGCCACAGAAGCCATGCGAGTAGCTCTAAATACTTTATCTCCTCCCATTCTCTTTCATACACGCAAGCAAAGAGCACAGGCTCCATTCCAGAGGAAAAGCCAAAATTCAATTAATGACACCAATCTTTAAAAGCCAGCTGAGACTCCAGAAACGGCTCATTCAGGAAAGTCTTCTTTCTGAAAGCTTCCATGAACTGTAATAATGCAACTATTGCAGGCATTTATTTATTAATACAGAAAGATTTATTTATGAGAGATCTGCAATGAGAATCTCCAAAAGCTCAGTGTAGTTTAGCCCCTGGCCAGAGTTACTCCTCTGCTTTGACATCAGGCAGCAGCACCCCAGGGCTCAGGGGTTATTTGGAATAACCCAGGTAACACCTCAGCAAAAGCAGCAGGCACCCTGCACTTCCCCAAGCTCCACTTTGATGCCAGGCATTGATATGGGAAAGAGGCAGATTCCACAGGCAAGGAAAGCTGGGAAGAGGAACAGTCAGGAGGTGTCTGATGGCATGGGAGGGAGGAGATGGAGAATTGACACCTTCCCTGAAATCAGCATGGCAGGGAGGATTATGAAAGGTTGGTTCTGTGAGTTAGCACACCCTGCTCTTCTGCAAAAGGAAGACCAATGTCAGATGGACACAGCACAGAAGATGCAGCAGCAGCACATCTGTGTCTCTGCTGGGCAGAATTTCCCACCGAGCTACCAGCAACATGAGTTTGGCAACACTAGAGCCACTTCATTTAAGGCAACTATGATATTAAATTAACTTATTTATCTGCAGTAGGGGCAAGCTCATATTTAAAAGAAAGGGAATGGCACAGGGGGCTGTTTCAATTCGTAAGAGGCAGCTATTAAGACAGCACTAAGATGTGGGGAGGAAAGCTTTCCAATGGTTTTGCTACTTTCTCCCATCATGATTTCAAAGTCTGAGAAGTCAACAAAAGCACATTTCAGGTCTTCAAGGAAGCAGATCCCCACAGTGCCTCGACTCTTTCTGCTACAAGAGACAAATGCAATTGAAAGTGTTGCCCTGTTCCCAAGTATCAGGATCCTGGTCTTCCTCTGCTTCTCCTTTATGACCAGTGAACAGCCATGGTGATAACAAGAGGAGTAAGAACAGCTGTCTACAGAGACGGCAGGCACTGCCCTGAACATGCCACAAAATTAAACACAAGCTTTGCCAACACAGAGCCAGAGCAGAAATAAGAACAAGCGCAATTTTTTCCACCAGCAGGAATCACAGAACTGCTTCCTGCTGTCCCACCTCCTGAACTTCCTGCCATCCTGTCCAGGGAACATGCCTTTGTCCCCGATGGTGACCTGCAGAACACAGCCATGCACCCAGACATGAGCAGGCAGAAATGTCCCCAGCAAAGTCACAGTGCTGGGACAGTCCCTCCCCTCAGGGTTATCAGAAGTTCAGCACCCACAGCGACCTTGAGAAGGGACATCCTCTATGCCCTCCTGCTTCTGGCTCCTCATGACAAAATCACTGGTACCGGGCCAAAACTGAGCATCACAGAGAGGGAGAGAACTGCTCATCACTGCCTCTGACACAATGCAAATGACATTTTGCATGTTAAGCATACACAGAAACAAGAATTTGAGCTGTTAACATTTGTCATTGCTGTATCTCCACTGAACCCCAGGGAACACGGCAATGAGCACCACAGGCCATAAGGGTGATGTGAAACTAAAGACAAAGGGCTCAAGGAGTTTGTTTCACATGCAGAGAAAACTCCCAGAAGGAAAAGGAAATAGTATTTTGAAGTCCGCCTGAAAGAATGGCATCAGACAACTGCCCAGGAGCCAGTCAGGTGCCAGCTGTTGATGTCACAAGACCTGTACTATCTCTGCCACATCTCACACTGCATCAGGAGTGCTCTTGGGTAGCCATCCCAACAGTCCAGACACCTGCCCGTCCGCTGAGCATGTCCTCAGCTCCACAAACCACAGGGACACCTTTGGTTGCTGCTGACAAGGCCACAAAAAGGTCACAAGTGCTCATGTAATCCTGGAGAAGTGAGTACAGGTGGGGCAGGACCCTTCAGGGTGCAGGGCAGCCCCTGAACCACTCAGCCAGGAGCATCTCTGCCCACATCCTCCCTTCCCATTTCACATAGTAGTTCCTCACTGGCACAGCTGCTGATTAAAGCTTGCACTGACATCTGAAGACTCAAGGGCAAATTAAAATAACCCTACACTTCTTAATCCGATTCATGCTTTTCTAATGACTGGAGCTCCTATCATGTGGAAAGCATCTCTTGCAGGAAACTGCTTTGACCACTGCTGTTCATAAAAGTAAAAACACTTGCTAATGCTCTCCAAACTTCCCACAGAAGTATTTATATCAGCACCCCCTCTATTTTTTTCCTAACAATAATCTAATTCATGTGACTCTTATCTTAACTATGAAACAGCACGTTAAATCCAGGATCACAGCTCATTTAGATAAATGGAATTGGGCACATCCAGCGAGTCATTCCTGCTGTGACATTTCTACTATTGACAGAGTTATTTCCAGGCCCAGCGTGGGCAGGGAGCTGGGAGGACTCTCACCCTTCAGCACAGTCACTGCCCCTTGCTGAGAGCGCACAGAAGAGCCAGATTTTCTCGAGGGACTCTACCTGGGTCTAGTCACATGTTAATAAACATTCTGGCAGCATTTCCCAGAAATAACCTTCAGCTGTTACCTAGAAACATAATCCATCAAAATAAACCTCAAAATAGTATGAAACTAGAAGAACTTTTATTGGTAGGCTTCGTTCTAGCTATATATACAGAAGAATTAGTGGACAAACTCAAGTCATTGATCAAGGGGATAGCTCAAATTAATTTCAAGGTTACTTTTTTGGTTCTTTTATAAACACAAACAGTGTTTTTAAAAAGTTTCCTTTACCTCATTCTTTCCTAGTCTCTGTGAGCTCTTAAGAATAGAGCTGAACCTCGTGGGCCTCTACAGGACTTGAGAGCACCCAGTGGAACCCAAGCACTTAGCAGGTGATGAGCTAAAGTGAATCTGTTGCTCTAGAGCTTAACAGTTAAATCATCCAGAATAGATTACAATTTCCCATCAAATAAATTGGAAGTTCTCCTTCAGCACTGAACAGTTCCCCTTCTCCATCCCCACACTCCCTTTTAATCTGAATAAACACGGATGGTATTTGCATCCCCCTCTTTTTCTTTCTATTTTTTTAATAAACTGCTGGGATGACGCACAAACCACAGTCAAAGGATTTTCTTTAGGTACTCAGAGCACTCCTGATCTGCATATTGATTTCAACTCATAACTCTTCATAAACAAAACAGGTATGTGAGTCTGTCAGCGCATGTGCTGATGAATCCTGCTCCCCCCTCACAGCCCCTGCACAGGGATTAACACACAGAACACGCTGCCTCAGCAGGAGCTGGAATTTCCTGGAGTTTCCACTTGAGGCTGTGAAGCTGAGCTACCATCACAAGCAGCCCTGAGACACTCTGAGTGCTGGGGTTCAGCCAGGTTATCTCCCTGATAACCTCCCTGCAGCCTGGGGATGTCTGTGCAGTGTGACATCCACGTTCCAGAGCACGGGAATCCAGACTTGGCTGCAGCTCATCATTTCCCAGCACTGCCTGAGTGCCACGGAGAGGGAGCCAGGCTTGGTTCACAGGAATGTGTGTGCTCTAATTGCATCCATAACAACGAGCTGCTGCCCATTTACAGCTCCCCTCCTTCCTGAAAAACTGTATTTTCAATCAGATGACACGCTTCTGATTATTAAGAAAGATCTCTGTATACCACAGAAATTAATCATTTCTCCACTCTGCTAAAACCCATGACAATGTAGCCTTGGCTCTGGAAAACTGACTGCCATGGGTCAGTCACAAAGATATGCAATTTAAAGTTTTCATACATTCTTTTACTGGGGTAGAATCCTCTCTTCAACCCTTCTCTGCAATCATCAAGGTAATTTTGGATCTAGCATAAGTATTCAACCCATTGCTGTTCATCAGTCTAGTTAGAGAGAGATGGTGGGGGTTCACTTCAAGTCCCAGAGCAGGTTCTCTTCACACCCATCAAATTTTGCTTTTAACTTCAGTAAAAGCAGGGTTAGACCTGAACAGGTCCATCCACAGTGACACAAGGGAGCTTGAAAGGGATCAAGAATACCAGGAAAGAGAACCTCAAAGCAAGAAAGTTCAATCAGACAAGGGTGTATTCTATGCAATAAGATAATCACCTTTATATGCATTACATCAAATACCTTTTACTTCCAAAGGTCCTTAAGGCTGCAAAGTTTTCAGTTACCTTTTCCCTCTGTTACCTCTAGGATTAATGTTCTTCCCTAGCAGTCTGCTGCCAGCTGCTGCATGGCCTCTCTGGATAGCATGAATTACACTCTTGGGTTTTCTGACTTTTTCCACTGTTAGAAGGACATTTATCAGGTTAAGCTCAGATTTCTTTCCCTGTCTTACCAGCAAAGTTTTAGATGACTAATCAAAGGACTGAATACATTTGAAAGATTTAATTCTCCCTTCACTATTTATACTAGTCAATGTCATTTTGACACCATTCTGGCTTTTCACTGCAAAAAACTTTCCAACTTAAATTCCCTTAAAATGAACATGCTCTCATAAGCAGACAAGTGCCATTTGCTCCATCTTGCCCTCCCCCAAGTTAGCTTCAGCTGTCACCAAAAACACAGTAAGCATTCTCCTCCTTGGGAACTATGTGTTCTTGCAGTTATATTCAGTGGACCAGAAGAGCCTGGCATCAGAAAAAGAACTATCTGATTTCTTGGACTCACTGCAAGAGAACCTGTCTTGGCCAGACAGTTAGAACCATCAAGGATTCAGTTAAATTAAAGATACTCTGGGCAATGAATACTGGCTGTACAAAAAGTGATCAAGCATTCACCCACCTCAGATATATCTTTGGGGCTCTCACTGCTCTGTCAAGGGTGTTTCTTCCTGCAGTTATAAATAAGAGTGAGCAAAATACTCACTTTGTACAGTAGCGTAAAGATTTTTGGAGTCACCATCCATGACTTGCCACCACTGTTTTAGTAAATGGTATTCAACAGCTCTTGAGAACCTTTCACATTTTCACCTTTCTGTTTTAGTGTGTTCAGATCTGAAAGCACATTTTTCAGCTTAATTCAGACTCAGCACTTAAGGTCATATCTACTATTTTCACCATGATCTATGCTGCCTTTTTTCATCTACATTACCTAGAATTTCGACTTCCATGCCCAGTTATAGGGTGGGAAATATGCCCTGAAAAAGCAGCTGCACCTTAGACCTACCTCAAGATACTGAACCTTGCAGTGCTCCCTTATGCCAGGAACTGCCACATTCACATGGCTGATCCTTGTGTGCCAATACCCAGACATGGCAGAGAATGTGAGGAAAAAGTACAAAAATACAAAACACACCCAAACCATCTTCCTAAAAACCTACTCAGGGCAACAGTTTTTCCCAGATAATTCTACATTTCCATCTTCTGCCTCACCATGTGCCAAGCCCAGTCCTCAGGCACAGACAGCTTCCAAGTGATTGAGGTCCCCACCCAGATCTGTCTCTGCCTCAGGTGCCCTTCTCTCACTTCATTAATTGCCCCTTTCCATCACACTATTATGACATGGTAAGAGCACATCTGGAACACATCTGCAGCCTTCTGTCCCCTCCAGGAAGGGCCCAGCATCTCACTGGAAGGGCACCACTGGGAATGGTATCGAATATCAGGGTGAGCTGCATCACATCTGCTCCAAGCTGTGCTCAGGACAACCTTCTCCACAGAGCTTTTCCAGGAGGGGTTGTTCATCAGATCTTATTTTTAAAGAATCTGGGCCAAGTCATCCCTGCTGTAGCTTTAATGACGTCAATGAGCTTCAGCAGGGGTGAAATTGGGCCATTATTTTTTATGTCCATATGTCCTGTGCCTATTAAAGAAAAAAAAATTCAAAAGAAGATCAAGGAAGAAAAGTTATTGAATCAAAAGACTACCCGGTGCAGAGATTAACATCTAGATGTGGAATGTTCCTCTTTTGTTCCTGCTGTACATTATAAATATAACAGTTTATGGAAAAAGAAATACTTCTGTAGTGTCAAGGTACAACGTGAGTTCTGCAGTGACAAATTATATTCACTTTTTGTATCCTGTTTTGATAAAAAAAAACAACAGGAAAAAAAATCATTACCAGGAAAAGGCCTCTTCAGAACTCCACAAAGGTGAGCAACACAGTTGTCAGCAAGCGTTAGTGTCTCCTCTCTAAGCCAATATTCATCACACCCAGCATATCACCACCCAGTAGTAAAGCCCAGTGGACCTTGTCCTGAGCTCATTTCTTAGTAAATCCAAAACGTGATTATACAACATGAAATATCAAAAGAGAAAAGTATTACAAAGTTAAGCCTGAACAGTGTTTTCTGTGACTACACAAAGCTTCAAACACCGACATGAGAGAGGACACAGCTGAGGAACCCAAGCCTGCAGATGTGAACAGCAGCACTAACAGCCACGATTCTGTGGGCATTTTCAGAAGGCTGAACTGCACTATTTACCTTGAGAAAATGTGCAAACAGGTTTCCCACCCCCCATGCCCCAGCCCATGGGGTACTGCCCGGGCTGTGAACGTGACTCTGGCTCACCCGACCGCAGCCAGTGAGAGCTACAACCACAATTTCTCAACTCCACACTTGAAGCCACTTAACTGACATTTAAGAGTATGAGTAACCATACTGAGAGGGACACAGGTAAAATTACTCACCCACATGTCTACAGAGTCAGGCTCATGCACCTTTTAAGGCAGACAGCAACTGCCCAGCATCACAGGAGCTGGTGTTCAGGGCCTCTGCTTTGTAGATAACTTCTATTTCAAAGCTTTATAGAAGATTCCTTTGAAACTTTGACCCTAATTACCCAAGTCGAAGCTTCAGTCAAAGACTAAGTCCTCTTTGCAAAGGCGCTTTTTTTTTCCCAATTGCTTCCCTTTGCATTAATGAGCTCTTTTTCCCACAATAAGCTACATCAGTTTGAGGTTTTGTTTTTGTTTTTATTTTTATTCCTCTCCTCCCCTCCCATTCCAGCACTGGAATCAAAATAACTTGAGATGGAAAACGTGTGACCTCCCAAGCCTTTATTTACAGGATCACAAACCACAAGGGAAGGTTCTGTCCAAGTTTTCCAGCTGGAATGGGAACAGCAGGGAAAAAACGTGCCCTCATTTTTGCAGCTGTGATATTTAACACATCACAGGGGAGAAGGGTGGGAAGAAGGCAGGAGAATCAGAAGCCAGTAATGATGCCATGGAAATATCAGATGAAGTGTCTCAGCCACACAGGCAGGTTCACATGATGACATCTTTTCTCCTCAGAAATAAATAGACTTTTTTACATGCAAATGTAACTGCAAAACCAGTCTGACACACATTTAACGGGGTTACTTCTTTACTTCTGCATTAAACCAGACTGTAAAATACAAAGACTTTTTGGACTCCACCTAAGTTTGTATCAGTGCTGTAAGGATCTGTCTTCGTGCCACCATCCCCCAAAATACTACAACAAAGACTTTGTCAAAAAATAAAAGCCTAGCAGCAACAGAGTCTTCCTCAGATATTTAAACAGCACAGAAAAACAAACACAAATGAAGGAAGTTTAGATCTATAGAAAGTTACTTGCAGCAGGAAACTGTCAGTTAGTTTGTGGTTACAACCACAGCAGCATCACAGCTCTTTCCTCCCAGTTAAAGACTTATGTCCAAACAGTTCCTCGTGTCTCGTGCTTCTATTGTAAAAGGAGGAAAACTACCAAAAGAAAAATTCACCTATTTCCATGAGAAATTTCACCTACAAAATGTAGGGAATGGACTCGGTAATTTGGAAAACCCAGACAGTCGGCAATTTGGAAAACCCGGACTGGATTTCTCCAGGAGTACGGAATGGACTCGGTAATTTGGAAAACACGGACTGGATTTCGCCAGGAGTACGGAATGGACTCGGTAATTTGGAAAACCCGGACTGGATTTTCCCCGGAGTACGGAATGGACTCGGTAATTTGGAAAACCAGGACTGGATTTCTCCCGGAGTCCGGAACGGACTCGGTAATTTGGAAAACCCGGACTGGATTTCTCCCGGAGTACGGAATGGACGTGGTAATTTGGAAAACTCAGACTGGATTTTTGCCTAAATACGGAATGCACCAGTTATACAGGAGACTCTGTATATCCCTTCTTTTTGAAAAGGGATCCTTCTGTACCTTTCCAAACACTTTGTGTTCTGTCAGGTTTAAATGGGTTTACCTGTAACTCTCTTCCACATTTAAAAGATCCCATTCTCCTTTCCTCATCTCGCAGCAGCTCCCCCTTCTCCCTGCCTGGCACAGTAACAAATGCCACCCTAACCCACAACCTTTACACTCTGAGACAGGGCAATGTCACAATTGTGCTGCTCCATTATGCTGCCAAACAGAGCTCCTCTCCTTGCCAGCACAGAAGCAGCCATCACCCCAGCTCCCTGGAGTGTTATTCCCTTGATCTAACTCTTTACAGTGAGTTTTTCAATCCAGTCGATGAAGGATCCAACATGAAGACAGATTTCTCTGCATTTAGTCGGTTTCCACAGAATCACCCCTTACAAGGGGTGCAATTCTCATGTCATGGATCCCACACCAAGTCCCCTGGTAAGTACAAGGTGCAGAAAAAGTAGGGGTCGGGTCCAATTTGTGTCCATATAAAAGGACATAAGGCATATAAAGGAGAAAAGCTGATCACATTACACAGCCAGGGGTGGAAAATTACAGCTCAGCATGGCACAGGCGCAGGGACAGGTGCTGCAGGCAAGGCAGGCACTACTGGAAGGACATTAGAAGGAGCCAACTGCAAAGCAAAGCTGTGCTTCCTTTTGACAACAAACAACACATTCCTTCAGTAACGTTACAAATTGCCTAGAGGGGACATCACCTCCCCAGTGCACAAGTCCTCTGTGCCCAACCTGACTCACATCTTTTCAGGCACCCTTGGATTCCACCCCATCTGCCTTCCCCTGTTATTATCCTCCTGGCCAATGTCAGCCTCTGCCTCTTCTTACAGACAGAAACACCCATCCCATCCAGGCTTCTGCAGTTGCAGGAGCAGCGGAAACACAAAGAGGCAGCACAGTGTCCCTGGACATCTGGAAGTGAGGATGCTGAGGGACAGAGCAGCAGGTCCCTCCCCATCCTATATCAACATCCTCCATCTCCTCATCACACTGCATTCCCCTCTGGCTCCCTGCCCAGGTCCCACAGCTCCCAACACCACCGGCACTCATGGCTCACGTCCACACACACATCCCTCGGGCTCTGCTCACAGCAGGGATTGAGGACACTTCCCCAGATTTTGAAATAGTTCTATGCAAAACACTCTCAAGGATGACTTGCAGAGGAGCATTCTCCCAACATTTCCATTCTGTCCAGCAGCTTGGATTGAAAGCCTCCAGGTTTGGAAAAACAAAGGGCTGCACAGCAATGCTGGCAGAACAGAGGGGGAAATTACCCAGTGCCTACAGCATTTTCCTGGACATGGAGATTCAGCTCTTTGTCTTCATGAACACTGCATTCCCTGACAAGGTTGAAAACCCATTTCTCTCCCTACATTCCCTACCTGCCAACTCACAGATGTTCCTCGCTCTCTGGTGACGCAAGAGCAGGGATTCATTTTCCTGTGAACAGTGTTCTGGAGGCAATTTCCCCTCACCTACCCAGAGAATTAATGACCACTTGGGCACCTCACCAGCCCTGTAAAATCCTTCAGGCAAGAGAAATGAGTGGAGCCTCAGCCTTGGGGCAAAGCAAACCCTAAGCTCTGCCAAGGATTGCATTTCTTTTCTGCTGTTACCACTAATTCAAAGAAAAACGCTCCCCTCTACAACAGCCTATGGGGGAGTGTGTGACCTAAAACAGGAGGCAAAGCTTTCGGGATACAGATGTTTCCCCTCAGCACAGCAGCACAAACTCACATGGCAATACCTCTCTGAGCATAAACTCCTCTGCTCAAGCTGCTGCTGGCAGCTTTTGTTCCCAGAGAGACCTGGCCACAGCTCCTTCAGAGCTGCAGTGGGCAGGCAGGAGCTGCCAGGCTCCCTCCCAAGGAAATCAGGTATTCCACAGAGGGACACGACACAGCACAGGAACAGCCTACCCTGCCTGGCTCTGGGCTCTGCTAATCCCAAAGACAGGCTTCAGCAAGGGAATCGACCTGGAGAATGGCAAAGAACTCACTGGGAGCCAATTTCCTGACAGGAGACAATTAAAGTATTCAAATCACCCCCAGTTTTCAACAATTTCTGATAAAGATATTGCGTGTTAATACAGAGCTGGTGTCACTGCAGTCTCAATGTAACTGCTGTGACCCCGAGGTAAAAAACCCAGAGAGACTGAAAAAAAAAATTTCAGTCTGGTAAATGAACAGTCTCAAATCCAAACCCATTAATTCTATCTCTTCTTCCCAGCAATTTGTTGCTCTTGAAGCAAAACTTGACAATTGTCAAGTTTTAGTATCACCCCAAAGAAACATTTGGTGGAATCAAAACGACCATTCCTGATAAAGGAAAAAAACACTTAAGTGCTGAGGAATGAATGTACGGGAGGAAAATAAGAAGATGCAGAACTATGCAGTCAGGCTAAAGGCCGACACTCTGTCTATCAAAAAACTCCATACCCTAATTTTGTAGTGAGAGTTCACACTATGAGATACATTTCTAGAATTCACACAAGAGGTTTGGATGGAGCTGGACACACACAGTGAAACCCCCAGCAACACTCCAAAGGTTACAGCTTAAGGGAGCAGCAGGTACAGACGCCCATAAAAAACACAATCTCTTCACTTTTATTTGTTAAAAGCCATCACGGGGAACTGGTTACCCTTCCACACTGCTAATTGGGAAGTTCTGCATCTCAATCCTACTGCCAGTGTAAAACAAATTTAAAATTCAGAGGACAACAAAGGTAGAAACTACAATTTGATGGTAGTGAATGAGGCTGCACAACTGTTTATCTCAATACAAATAACAAGGCTAAGATTTTTTTTGAGAAAAAAAAACTCACCGAAGATTTAAATTAAAAATTCTGTTAATTGCACATCCTGTACAGCCATTTTCCCTTTAATTTATTTATTAGAAAGATTTTAAATACACAAGGATGCTGACTAAGCAGAAAGAGGCAGAGAGCGTGAGCTTTCTTTCAAAAGAGGTTTATTACCAATGCACTCATCTATGCAATTTAAGCCAACCATGTCCTGTGACTGCCAAGCCCTTCTTGAAGAGCTCCTGCAGCTATTCTCCAGCCTCCATTTTATCACGTTTTCCCCAAGCATTTATTCAAGTGGAACCCAAGCTAAGGTTAATCCCCTCTCACCAGCAGCGAGTTAGTATCCCTCCGATTAATTACCGTTCTCCCTAGTAACATCTAAATAGTTTTTTCTAACCCAGAAGAAAAAAGAACAGCCGTCCAGCTGAAATGTCAGAACCTACCTTCTGCAAAAAATCTCTCTAGATGCTTCTGAATGCAGGAGGGAGCAAAGACAGCATTGCTGAAAAAGGATGTCACTGTTGGTCCACATGTGTCAACATCCTAGAAAAAGACAGAACACAGTTGCTGAACTGCCATACCCATGGGAAATCAAGAGCAAGAATAAAGCTGCATTATTTTTCCAGTTACACCATGCTAATGGCTCCTATGCAAACAACATAAAGCTACAACATTTTATAATTGCACATCAGAGTTTCTCTGCAGACATCCCTCCGGTATGTCAGAAATTCAATACGTGATAGTAGGCGGCAATGAGCACCTCAGGGATTTAAAGTGTGTTCCAAACCATGAGTCATCGTCATCTCCAACTCATGGAAATTAAGAAGGAATAAAAAAAATGAGAAGAAAAAACACACACGTTGCACTGACCACTCTCACGTGCTCCCTCTGTACAACACTTCCCCTCAAAGCATTTCCCTTCTAAACTCAGAGCTCAATGACTTCCACAGAGGACACATCACCCCAGACAAACCCAGCACATCACAGATTCTTCCAGGGAGCCCCCAGAGCCTGGGCAGGATCCCACATTTGAGGGTGGAAGCAGAGCTGGGACTGCCTTTGTAATCCCCACAAATCCTTCCACACTTGGAGGAGTGAGGAGACAGCAGCTCCCACAGGGAACAAACACAGAGCTGCAGCACCCAGGAGGGCAAATCCAGCTCAGGAAAGCCCAGGCACCCTGTTTACACTCATATTCCAGCCACCTGCTCTCCCCCCAAGGCTGATTTTTGTCATGAGGGCTGAGGGCAGAGGGAACCTGTAACGCTGCCTGCAGAGCACGTTATTGCTCTGTTTGTCATTCCAAGCAGCCCCACTGTCTTTCCAAGAGATTCCTTCAGGCAGTCTCATCTTTACCTCCAACCACTGCAAACTGGTTTTAATGCAGCTTTTAAAGCAGCTGGGTTGCACTTTTGGGCACACACATGTGCTCTCCGCTCCCCTCTCTACTGATGCTCTCCTTGAGTATATCCAGGTTCCTTTAGGTTTTCTTTAATGTCTTGGCTTATCCTTGCTTCTCTGTCCTCCAAGCAGCAGCCAGAGCAGAGCCAGGGCTCTCGCAGCACTGGTCTAACGGGGTGATGGAGCAGGGAAGCTTGGGGTACATCCCACAAGTCACCAAAACCCATATGCTCACATTAAAATTGCCTCTATCTCGCTGAACTCCCCATCAGCAGAAATATCCCCTTCCCCTTCAGGTCAGGAAGGGCACAGTTGTGCCCCCCAGTTCTCCTTCCCAGCAGCAGGAGCTGTGTTTTACACTGGAACATGAAAATCTGGGCCCACAACCACACAAAATCACATCTCCTTCACTGGGATTTGGATCCAAGCCTTACGACCAGCACCTGCTACCTAAGTGTTACACAAAAAGCATCAATACACTCTGTTCCCTCCCCTAAGAACCTGAAATGCTTAGAAAAACCATCAATACCTTAACTGAAGCAGGGTTTGCAGCTAAACATAAATTTATGTCTTGCCAACAGCTTAAAAAAACCCCAGTAACTGATCTTTACTCTTGTAACTTCTTGCACAGCAATTTAAAAAAATAATAGTGCTTGCACAGGTCAGATTCATCCTGGAGGAAGAGCAAATGCGAGTAACGTTTCAGGACCATTAATCTCAGAAATCTCACCAAGAGCAAGCAACCAGAGAGCTTAAAAATATATTTAGTCCACAAATGCTTATTAACGTCATTTGCTGATTCACAGCTGAGCCAAGCACATAGAGCCCAAATGCCACTTCTGCTTTCCCAGGCTGGGTAATAATAATAATAATAATAATAATAATAATAATAATAATAACAATAACAATAATAATGTAATTGTTGGGCATCAAGTTGCTTAACCTATCTCAAAACCTTCTGTGATGCAACTTTTAGACTGGATCTGTCCGAACTGGAAGCCACAGGTCCAGTCTGTGGCCCTGTGGTTTAGGATCCGATCAGAATTTATCTGAAACTGAATCTTAGTTTTCTTTTCTTTCATTGACTATTGACCTGCTGCCAATATTCATACAGTCAAGACCAGAAGATAAATACAATTAATTCTTCAGGCTCACAACAAAATTAACACTGAAAATCACTACTTTTAAAATCACATCCTCTTTATAACTGAAGCAAAAATATTTGATGATTTGATACCTGTGCCAGTATTTTCTGTGTGCGCTTTGGGGCAGAATTAACCCACTAAATTTATACGGAATGCTTTAAGTAAAAGTTCTTTTCATGAAAGGAAATATAAAATGTTTCTTCCCCTACTGTTATATACAATATGATGATTCAAAGCCCAAAGGACTTCCTCTCTAAAGCAACTATTCAAATCTGTATGATGAAAATATATTTAAATATAACATTTTAATCTTGTTTTGTCTTTGAATTTTTAAATGTCTTTTCATGAAAGCAAGTTTTCCATTAGTCCTTTTAGCCATTCTACCAATATGATTTGCAAGAAAACAAGAATCCTCACATTACCTTTCTCTTTTAAAAGGATTCATTATAGCTGTGTAGTTTTTAGCTCAATACACATCCAGTCTGATTGAGCCTTACCAATTGTTACAGGTTATACAATAATTCATTCCTCAAGCACATTGGGATTTGTCCATATCCATTCTTTCCCCATTTTTCACAAGCAAGACAAGTCTCTCCAGTGCTGGATATGCCAGACAACATCCTCCCAAAAGAACCATCCACCACAACCCATGCTTTGGTAAATAAATTGTAAAAAATTGAGTCAGAGCAGGGCCCTGCTCTCTCTGTCTGGCTTTGCTGAGCAGGGAATAGCTCTCAGAATTAGCAGGGCCTGGACCCAGGGGTTCAAAGGGTTTCAGAGTTTGGGTGAGGCCAATCTCAAAACCCCCCAGGGTACCTGCAAACCTGGAAGGGCAGCCACAAAGCCTCCTCTAGTTAAGAAAAATTAATCTTCCTGCCTCCTTTATTCTTTTTGGTTCTGAGGTTGGATTTTTTCCCTGTGTGGTAGATTAGGGAAGGATGACAAAAGTTCTTCTTTTCAGTGACAGTAAGTCTGTAGCAATTGTTCCAAACAGAAAAACGGAGTTCTCTGCACACTTGTTAATGGTACTGCAATCAAAAGTGATTAAAAGCAAAAACATTTCTGTACAAGAGAAACTGAAAGTATTGCCTCTGGGAAAACAGAAACACTGGCATTTTCTCTGCAGCAAACACTAAAAGTAATAGATAATTAATGTAGCCTAGAACATTATGACATTTATGAAACCTGTTTTCTGGAATAATCATAAACAATTCACCTTGACTGTATTCCCAAGTCATCACTTTAAAAAGTCACTGCAGTTTGCAGAGGCCTCGCTGATGCTATTCTTAATTTACTTATTTTTAGGTGTGAGAACAGATTACCAAGGCAAAATTTAAACTTAAAATTTGTCAGGTTTTCAGCCTCTTCTATAATCGTTAACCCTGTCTGCATTTCAGAAACATTCCATGCTAAGTGGAAATCAAATACACAGTTAAAACTGCTTCTGCTTTCAAATTAAACTCCCGAAGTGTGGGAGGACTCAGCATTGTTAAACAAGGGGCACATTTGTCCAAACCACCCGGAAAAGGCAACACAACAAAAACACAGAAATGTGAGTTAATGCAAGAGCTCCCAAACGGCTAGAACATTTTTATTATGGATGATTTGCAAAGAGGAACGTTACAAACTCCCTCCCTTCCTCGAAAGGCTTTCAGGGAATCTTCTCCCCGGGGAATCTCCAGGCACTGGAGCAGCTCTGAACCGAATCAAAGGCCACCTTTGGTTCTGGAGCAGCACAAGAGCTCAGCAGCACCCGAGGCACAGCAAAGCAGACCACAGCTATTAATAGACAGATTCACATGTAAATATCTTTTGCAAAGAGGCAGAGGTGCCACACGGCTCCTTTTTAGCACCAATGTTGAAAACACCACATTGCACTAACAGAACTGGCATTTACCTTTCCATGGAGGATGATTAATTAATTATAGGATGCTTTCTGCTGGCTTCTGAAGGCTTCTCTGCTGAACTGATGTGCTGCACTTCCCTTGCCAGTCCTTCCAGGAAGCACCATCGCTGCCACCACTGAATCACTTTAAACTGGTGGGACAGACAGAGCTCCCAGCTCAGTATTACCTGGGCAAATACACCTGGTGACAACCCCAGACCACAACTCACCAGCCTTGGGGACCAGAGCCCTGCCAAGCACAGGCAATAAAAAGGCAAAGTCAGAGGCACTGACAGCACTGTCTTGCAGGGAGAAATAAACCAGCAAAACTATTCTTCATGACCACCACAGCTGCTCTAGCTCAGCCTGCTGCTCTTGCCCAATCTGCACAAATAAATTCAAAGCCCTACAAAGTGTCAGCTGTGGTCAAACACCACATGCCCATGGTTTGGGAGCATCAGTTTCAGACCACAGATAGTCTCCAGAGCCCTTTATCCTCAGAAAAGGTGGTTTCTGTTCTCCTACCAGCCACCCTAAACCACTAAGGGGATATAAGTGAGCAACTAAAAATCAACAAACCACAGGGAAATAAATTCAAAATCCTGAAGAACTCTAATCGGAGGAACAGGCTCCAGGACGTGCCAGGAAATTAATCAACATGCAAGAGAAATGCAGCAGTTAACTGGAAAACACGAGCAGCTTGGAAAGGCATCGAGACCATTTTTCCCTCTCTGATGTTTGCAGCATCTGGACCCTCCAAGTGCCCCAGGGTTACGTTCCCAAAGGAGCACAAGGTCCTGGCCTCACTGTAAGCAGCCAGACCCAAGGGAAAGGGAGGAACAACAAACAGCAAAATGCTTCCAGAAGCTGCCTGGGCTCTGGACCCTGCTGTAGCTATAATGATATTTTCATTTGCAAAGCCCTCTCCCTCCTTCCTTAGAAGTCATTAATCCTTTCCTAAAAGTCTTTATTCCCTTATATGAAACGGGAAGCGTTACAATCCATTGCTCTGATCAAACGCAAGAAAAAAATATTTTTGAAAAACCCCAAACCCTACACTCTATATGGATCCTTACAAGGTTTTTAGGAGCCTCACACCAGTCTATGTAAAACAGAAAGAGTCACATTTAATATCACACAAAGGTGGCAACCTGTTCCCCACACACATCCCCTTCCCAAACCAGGGTGACCTCCCAGGAACCACCAGCAGCAGCCCCTGCTCTGCACTGGGACTGCTTTGGGGTGGGCAGGTCTTAAAAAGCAGCTTTTAAAAGACTCTATTTAGTGTCAAGCTCCAGACTCCTCTTTGAGAGCAGTAAAACCGACAGGATTTTTTTATCCAGGAGCACAAAAGTGGAAGAGGGAAAAGGGGGGAAAAAAAAAAAGCCTCTGGGTGGGTTAAGCACCTGTGTATGCCAAAGGCACTTCATGTTCTATTCATGAGAATGCTGTCACCCCGTGAAGGTTTCTAAGTGACTCAGCCAGACAGGGTCTCTACAAATGGCTTTCAGGAGGATCTTTGTGGAAAAAAAAAAAATTATTTTAATTCAGCAGTTTGATTGATAATAATTTCCAGTCATTTCTAGCCAGGTATATTTCAAGCAGAGAACTCTATGTCAGCTTCCACCTTTCCCCTTCCCATAAAAATGTGGCAATTAGCACAGAAAAATTAGTCAATTATGCAGTATTTCACCTTAAATAAAGCAGCTGAAGAAATAAAGCACCATTTAATTGGTAGCTGACAGCCAGGGAAGGAACACAGTGGCTCAGTAACATCCTTAAAGAGGGTCTGAAATCCATTCCCAGCCCTTGATGGAAGGCTGTCCTTGTCAATGAAATCCACAATCCATAAAAATGCTCAGTATTGTGCTTTCATCCTCTGTTTTATCAGAGCTCATCTGCTGATCAATGAGGAGTCCCACAGAATAACACTCTGAATTTCAATGTCAACACAGCAGTACTGTGGTAATGATCGAAAATATTTACATATTGCCTCATTGATCGTGGGGTGTTCTCTTCCAACCATCTGGCTACTGGGCACTCATCTTTTTTATTATTTTATTTTATTTTTTAGTCCTTTACAACTATTTCAAGCAGGTTATCTTGACAGCTAACTTCCAGCATTCCACCTGAATCAGGTTTTCCTGTTATTTTTAACCCAGGACATCAGCAACACCATTAATCAATTTCATCCCATCTCAGGGAACAGGAAAATAATTTTCTTAACAAGGACAAACCCCCAAAAAACCCCAGCAAACACCTGCTCTGTGATGTACCAATTCAGCTACAAGGTCTCGTTTTTAATGTGACTCAAGGGTGTCACCATTTCAACAAGGGATGAGTCAAATGGAAATATGTCCCTCACTCTGCTCTCACTGCCAGCCTCGAAGAAAGAAAGGCTGCCAGGGTTGTTTTTCCCACCTCCAGATGGAATATCCCTTGATCCCTGCAGTGCAGAGCCCTGGGCACGCAGAGCAGCCCTGGGGTGATGCTGCCTTAGGAACTGCTCCGAGCCTGGCGGGTCAGAACTGGGGCTGTCACGGGCTGCAGGAATAAAAACCAGCACCAGCCAATCTCCTTTCCCTTCTCCCACCTGAGCCTGAGCACCCCGAGACACCCCCAGCCCATCCCACTGTCTCCTGTGGTGATGGATTTGCTGCACCCTCCACCCCCCTGCAGGTCCACAGACCCACCTGGAGCCAGAAACTGTGAGGAGAAATTGGGATTTAGCCTCGAGAAAACCCAAACAAAAGTAAAAAGCACCTCCCTGCAAGGTGCTCTGAGCACCAAGGTGCTGCAACACCCCCAGCACAGCACAACCAGTTTCCACTCAACTCCCATCTGGCTGAGCCCAGGTTTCCATGTAAAAATGAATTTTAAAAAAGCCAGGAAAAGCTTACCCATGTGCATTCTCCTAGGAAGCTTAAGAGCAAGTTAAAAAAAAATATGCAGGAAAGACCAACATCTACAAGATCTACAAGGCTGCTGCAAGAGACCTCAGCAGGGAACTTGCTGGGAATATTAAAAAGGTGGTTCTCAAACAGTTGTCAAACTGATTTCAAGGAGTTTTTTAGTGGCTCCAAATCTTGTTTATAATCAGAAGCCGACACTCATGGCTGCTGCTACCATAAACTTGATTTAGGAAGAATGGGAGGTCTGAAAGCCAAATTATACTCAGTCTTTAAACCAGGTATTAAAATCCTCACTCAACATGGTTTAGCTGATGATTTTGGTAACAACGTTTAAGACAAAGCATCACCTCTTTTTTTTTTTTCAGTTCTACTTTGATAACAAGGAATACAACACAAGTTCTATCAGCAAAATGACATTCAAACAACAAAAGAGAGAGCAGGGAGGGGGGAAGTGCTCTGACATATCTGCCTTTGATAATACGGATGCTCCATCAGACAGTGAAATAAATCTCCCCTTTATGTCAGGCTCCTTTTTCTGCTGGGGCACCTGTAGGAAGGAACAGGCAGAAGGACAAAAGGCTCTTTGCTCTCTGCCCAGATGTTTGGCAGACACAATGCAGAAGATCTGACCTAAAGATACCCAAGTGCCCACCCTGAGCAAGGTAAATCAAACCATCTCTCCCTCCTGTGAACAAAAGGATAAAAAGGCCACACACAGAAGCTGAACTAAAAAGTTTAATTCTTCAACCAGGCTTGTCCAAATATGCTCTTTTTCACAGTGGCAGCGTGCTAGATAAAGGTGCCCTTCTGAAAAACTTATTTACAGGCATTAAATGTGAGCAAAAGAGAGTTTTAAAATTTTTTAGTCCCAATAGAAACAGTTGTGCCCAGGCTAAACACATTCTTGAGGATATCTGATGGAAGATGCTTACTGTTTGTTGAAGTTAAAACATAGAACAATGTTTTACAATCCAGAGACAGGTTAGAGAAACAAAGAGTCCCGTGAGTCTGGATAAATGATCCTTAAAAACAAGAGAGGGAGAACAAAACAGGTTATGTGTTCTCCATCAGTTCACTTTGGTGGATCAGAAACCTAAAAGCCCCATGTCAAGCCCGCTCAAGAAATTAACAGGGAAACAAGAAAAGCAAAACAAAACCAGAGACAGAAAACTCAGGAATTTTAGTGTCTCTTCTGCTGAATTGTGCCTGCAATATTTCCTGTGGCTGCTCCTGGTTTACCCTTGTTTAAGACAGAAATGATCCTCCACCGTTGCTTGTGAGGAGCACAGAGAATGTCACTGAGAAGATGGGATGGCAGAGAAAAAGCAAGTGAGAGGCCTTCCTCCCCCTCCTGCTCTTTTCCACCAAATATCTCAGAGTTATTTACATCCTCATATCCCAAACTCCCCCTCCAGTTTCACAGCTTGCAGTTTATTCTGCATTCTGGTGGAGACAACACATGTTTAGCTTTCAGCATGTTTGGGCTGGAACACCCTCTGAACGTGAGGCCGAGTCACAGAGCCCACAGAGGGAAGGAAGGAAGGAGGGAGGGATTTCCAGATGCAGAGACGGGCTGGAAATTAAGAGCCAGAAACACGAGGCTCCATCTCTCCACCACCCTGGAGAAATCAACCTGCTCTGTGGAGGAGACAACTTAAACAGCTTGGCAACGCCTACAGCTGGTGCTCAACCTCAGATCCAGTGAAAAGATGTAAATATTTAGATTTCAATTTCATCTGATACGATAAATATAAAATCTCTATTTCCTTCTTTTTAAAAAAAAAGGCAACTTTAAAATAGGTAAGCCACCCACATAGAGAAAGTGATTATACTGTGTTTGTACCTTTAGAAGGTTATTTAAGTTATGGTATTGATCTTGAAACAAATTACAAGTGAAATTATTCCCACTGAACTGTCCTCTCATGTACACAAAACATAATTACACCACGTTTATATAGAAATGCATATGAGAAATTGTTTTGCTGTCCTTTCCAAACAGGTAGTGGCTGATGGCAGGCCGTTATTTTATTACCTCTTCAGAAATGCCCAGGGCCCTCCAGGTTTTGCTATGGATAACACTGACTCCAAACCAAACAATCTGAAAAGAGACCCAAAGGGATCCAAACCCAACTCCTTATAATTACCTATACAAAACACAGCTGAAACTGAACAGCTGTTTACCCAGGCTGTACTAGAAAAACCTGAAGTCCTCCCCTAGCCTTCTAAAGCACATAATGGAATTAAGGCCCCTCTACACATCCAGAGTTAAGTCAGGCAAATACCAAACTTCTTTGGAGCTGGAGATAACGTGGCCTCGCCCTTGCAGAGCCCAGATACCTCAGCCTGCTGATGTGACTGCACACTCACACCCTCCAAATTGGTTATCATGCCATTAAAATGCCTTCCCAGGTCACTGCTCTGAGGGTTAAGCCTGAATTAGTACCCTGAAGCTCCCTGATCATTATGTAAGTGCCAGCAATCCAAACAAATCAGAATTAACTTCCCTGTCCATTACAGGAATCCCTGTCCAATAATGAATTACGAATCCTTCAGCAGTTCATTCACTGTTCATTCCTCAGAGTTCATTTCAATGATCAGCTGTGCCTTCCCAGCTTGCAGCAAACCACCTCTGTTCCACTACTGGATTTTCTGGATCTCTGTTCCCTCCCCCAGCATGTGAGACCATAAAAACTGGTGCAAAATCCCTGAGCAGAAATCCCAGTATCTGGTCTCCAAGCGGAGACTGAGCTGTTTAAAGAAAACAGTGAGTGGCAAATCACTTTTCCTCATCACATCAAGGGCATCCCTCCAATTTACCTAATCCCACCTGTTTTCCTGCCCAGGAGAGTTTGAAGGTTCGTGCCCACAACACCTCAGCACTCACCAACCTCAGCTGTCCAAACACAAAGTCAGGACAGTAAAAGCTGTGCAGAGTCCTCGCTATCCAAGGTACTCAGTGCTCAGGCTTGGGTTATTTTTGCATTAAAACAACTTGAGGTCCACATGGGCTCAGATTTCTGGATGTTGTACGTCCTCAAATCTGTCTGAGCAAGATTTTCTGTAGGCTGTTTAAAGCCAGAAAATAATAATTTAAAAAAATCTAATTTGGAGATCTCAAGCACTACCTGGGTCAGGAGAAGCCGAAGATCAGCCTGTGCTGCTGCTGGAGTCCCAGACTGTGCCGTGGGTGCCCCTGCTCCTATCAGCACTCCTTCCTCAGGCCAGGTGTGTGCTTTGTCCCTGCCCTCGGTGGCACCCTGGGCACACTCAGGGCGCTGGCACGTGTGTCCCTGCCTGGTGCCAGATCCGAGGCTGCGGGGACGATGACCCCAGCACTGCAGGGCCCCCTTCACTGACACAGCCACCAAACACAAGGGTCCTGCTCATCCTCCTCACCCTCCCCAGCACAGAGAAGCCCAGAGGCAAAAGATGCTGCTTTCCCTCCCATTTCCCTCCTGGAAGGCCTCTCCCTGCAAAGCCAGCACCTCCTCAGGTGTGGCCAAGCTCCCCAGGGCAGGTATTTTAGCCCTGGGCCAACTGGATTTCTTCCCTGCACCCACATTTGCCCAGTAGCTATTTCTCTCCACTTGCCTGAGCAATTTCTTATTTCTTCTCCCCTCTGAAGCCTGACCCTGTGTCACACACTCAGGAAGAGCTGCAGGAAGGGGAAGCAGCTCTGTCACCAGATCCTGCCATCCCTCAGGAGGTCCCCTGCACCTCCGCCTTCCCTCCTTCAAAATGAAAGATACCTCTTTCCAACTGGTTTTTAAGTTCTCCAGTGGGATTTACTGAAGCATTTTGCTGTGAGCTTCTAAGAAGTGTTTTTTTAATTAAAAAAAAAAAAATTAAAACCACCATCCAGTCGCACCAGCAAACCCTCTTTCCTATGGAAAATGCACAAGCCTGACTTCAGGAGCTCTGTCTATTGACTTGGCATTGTGCTGATTACAATTCCCTGTAGTGACAGGATCCGGGCCAGCCCCAGGCTAGATTGTTTTCTTCTTACATTAAGAACATCCAAATATCATCCATTACTTTGTTCTATTAAAATTTCCTAGGACTCTTGGCATGGACACCACAATTAGAGGAGCCACGTTCCCTTTCAGCTCGTGGGTGAGCTCAGACAGATTCTGCCCCAGTACAATCTTGTGGCACTTGGATTTCCTCCAACACCCAGGAAATAAAGTTATAAACAATAAGTGTTTTATTTATTCCCCTCCCCCCCCCCCCCCCATTAATTATTCCATTTTCATTCACACTGAAAACTACAGAGCATTTTTGTTTATAAGATCCTTTTGGGCTCAAAATTAAATTTAGGCATATTTTACCAATATCGGGAGATAAACAGAAATATTAATTGCATCACACCCTACGTCAGCCAGTTTTAAAATTAAATGAGAAGGCATCTTCATCATTTACAGAAATTGGCTGTTAAGAAAACCATGGGTTGCTTTTTCCTTCTAAGAAAATAAAAATAAAGCAAAGAGACACATCGACGCCTGTTTCTAGCCTCTCCTCTTATTTGAGAAGTCTAAAAGAAAAACACCTTAAAAGAAAAAAATGTTTCTCGAGGGATCCTGCTGGTCCTGGAACAGGACATTATGGTGAATATGCATGAAAGGCATGAGTCAAACTGTACTCAGGAGCGAGCATCAGCTTTCACTTGCCATTTTCCAAAGCCTTCCACTCAGGCTGCCAAGACAGCAACTGAATGACTAGAGTTTTATTTGAATGCAGAGGGGAGATTAGTGCTCCTTAGGACTAATTGGAGGAACCTTCTTTAAATTAGCTCACTTGAAGGATGTGCTGCTTCTCTCCTTGGCCGGCTCATAGAAGCAGTAACAATTTGTGAATTAAAAGAGACTAATTATTTAAATTCAAAACCTTTTAGCCCCATTGTCAGTTTTAAGTTTTGAGAATTTCTATTAGGGGGGAAAAAAAAAAAATCAGGACAAGGTCTTTCCAAACTGGTTGCTGTCAAGTAAAATGAGAAGTTAGATAAAACTCCCACGTGCCAGATGGTAAATCACAATCAATGCTCGGGCTGTTAGATGCACAACAAGCGACGAAGCATTGACACACACCATCAGCAGCAAACCCAAAATAGAAAAGATATTTTAATAAGAAGTTGTCATTTGGGGAAAAGATCCTCATTAAGCTCATCAGAATCAAAAGTCATACATTGAGGGCTTCTTATTTTCTTCACCACTTCACATAAGCCTGAGAACAGCCACCAATTTCAGGTGACTTACATTAGGCTCAGGGCTACAGTCAGCAAGAGCCTTGGAGTTCACTGTTTAGGCACCACTTCTGACCCTTTCTGCCAAGTTCCTTAAAAAAATATTATTAAAGGATACCAGGGAATTGTTTACTCAAACCATTATTGTTTCCTGAACACAGATGCAAGAAAAAGTTTTATTAAGAAGATAAACAGCTGCTACTGTACACGGTTTAGATGGCAACAAAAGCATCTAAGGGCCATAAAGGGAATAGTAAGGGAATTAAAAAGCATTTTTATGCATGAAGATGGCTAACATCTGAACGTTCATTAAAGTGGTATCAACTATGCTTTTAATTAAAAGTTAGTGACAGAAACTTAAATATGATTAATGAAGCCCAGCAGCCTACCAGAAGTCTGCTCCATCAAAAGCAGCACAAGCTGCATTCCCAACCCCTGCTGCTCATTTCTTCCCCTCTCAGAGATGCTGCCACAACCAGAACACACTGCAAGGACCACAAAGCAGAAATCCTGAGACAAACAACGAGCCAGGACAAGTCTGTAACTGCGCTTTCATGCTTGGCCATCCTTTATTCTGTATATCCCGAGGAGGCGTTTCAATTACCGAGCAGCCCGCGGCTGGTTACCTGTCAGAAGAACCAGGCACTCCGAGATCCATCAGCCATGGGAGACACGAGGTCTGCCACAGGAAAAGAGGGAAAAGGGCTGCCCTACAAACAGCAGTCAATTCAACAGCGGGGAGGGAAGAAAAACCCTCGCCCAGAAGCCAGTGCTGAACTCTGTGAGGCAGTCAGTCGTCTTGTGTTACTCGGGAGCACAACGCAGTCACGACAAAAATAAACCATGCGATAAAAATATAGCACGAGCAGAAAGAGGTGGGCACGGAGCAGGAATCGGTGCTGCCGGAGGATAAGGAGTCCTACAGCCACAGATACTCTGACATGCACTCAAACCTCCGCCTATTCAAGTCCTGATGTCCACAAAGACTCGTCTATTGCCACTGTCATGTTCAGAGCTGAACACTCACAGATTATGTCTTCAAAGACTGAAGACGCTTCCTGACATCAAATTTCCACTTCACAGCTTCCAGACGCACAGAGCACACAGAAGATGGAAGCTCTCACTTTAGAGCAGGTACCAACACACGAAGAAACTTTTTTGTTGCTTAAATACACAGTTTAAATAAACTTCACCTCAGTCGTGGCATTTAAACATGAAACGTGACAGGACCGACTCGCGTCGCTGACTGAGAAAGACGCTCCTCTGAGGGATTCCCTGAATGATGCTCCAGCCCCAGGCTGAGCACCTCAGTACACTCTGTGCTTCTGCTTCTTCCATGGAGCAGGAGAGGCTGGGAGGAGGTAAAGGAAGGTATTTAACCCTCCCGCAGCCCGGCAAAAAGCTAGAGCTGTTCACGCTGTAGCCGTGGGACAGCAGCACGCTCCAGGATGGAGCCCGGGGTTGTTTGGGAGCACCAGGCAGAACCCTTTCTATCAAGGGATGGGAAGGCCAGGACAAAAGACTGCCAGGCCCAGCAAAGAGAACCCCCTCTTGCAGCCCATCATCCAGCTAAGGAACGGGCATTCTGGTCTTTCCAAAGGGAAGAATATCTTCCTACCACTCCTGCGAGGAAAAGCACCGCCTAAGGAGCACGGCCAGCTCCCAGTCACCGCCCAGCAGTGCCCTGACACAGGGGGGTTTCGAACCCCGAAAGCTGACGGGGCTCTCCCTCAGCTGTAATCGATCACTGGCGTTTATCCTTTGAGGCTGCCGCGGGTCTCACCCTCTTCTCCCACAGGGATGGGAGGCACCCCTGGGCAGCACCTTCACGCCTCCCCACGGCCAGGCCCCGTCCGAAGGGCTCCTGGGCCACCGCACGACAAAACCTCCAACGGGGGCCTCTGCCAGAGCCGAATTCGGTGAAATTCAAGGCTCGGAGATGCGGTACCCGAGGAAGGAGGCCAGGACGGAGCTCTCCTGGGGGCTAGCTCCGGCCTCGAACCGTGACCGCCCCGAACGCTCGGGGTGCCGCGACCCGGCGCGGAGGGTGCTCCGTCCGTGCGTCCGCTCGTCCCCGGCTGTCCCCGCGGGCACGGAGCGGTGTCTGCCGCCCGCAACCCGGCAGCGCAGCGAGAGCCCGACATTGGCCGCGCCACGCTCCGGACCTCGGCAGCGCCGGGCTGCGGGTCCCGCGTCCCTGCCGTGGGGTGCCGGGCGCTGCCATGGCCGCGGGGCCCTCCCGGTCACCCACTGCTCCATCGGGAAACTTTTACTGCCGCATCCCGGGCGAGGACGGACAGCCCGGCCCCGCTCAGGCCGCGGCAGCCCCGAGGTACCGGCCGGGACCCGCCGCGGCCCGCGGGGACCGTTCCGCGGTGCCGGGAGGGGCCCCCGCGCTGCACCGGCCCCTCC